>CM062294.1:422939393-423205802 GCA_031216915.1 Pictodentalium vernedei
GAAAGAGGCCGTATATATGAACCTATCTTTACAAAACTTCTTGGGTGCCTTTATTATCACCGTGGGACAAGAACAAGTGTTTTGGGGTCAGGTCTGAAATTCAACATGGTCTCCGGCAACCATTTTGTACCAAAATTAGATGCAATCAGTTTTTTGTACAGAACTTCTATATGAAAGTACTGATTTGAATAAATTTTTCTGTGAATATTTAGTAACTTGAAACACATCACATATAATACAGGTGTTTTTCTCGTGAATAAATTATGCAATTTAGATGAACTTTGATTTATTCAGTGCCACTTACACACAGTAATTAGCGCATTCAGTTTTTTGTACAGAACTTCTGTATGAAAGTTCTGATTTGAATAAATTTTTGTATGAATGTTTAGTAACATGGAATTCATTACATATAATACAGATTTTGTTTCTCGTGCAAAAAGTATGCAAATTAGATGAACTTTGATTTATTCAGTGCTACTTACAAACAGTAAGTGCACATGTCAATACAGCTCAGGCTTGAGTCTGTATTTATAAACTGATCTTCACAAAACTTCTTGGGTACTTTTGTTATCGCCTTGGGGTGAGAAAGAGTGTTTCTGGGTGCGGTCCAAAATTCAAGATGGCTGCCAGTGGCCATTTTGTACCGAAATTAGGTCTAATCAGTTTTTTGTGCACATCTTCTATATGGCTCAGGCTAGAGGCCGTATTTATGAACCGATCTTTACTAAACTTCTTGGGTACCTTTGTTATCACCATGGGACGAGAACAAGTGTTTTTGGTGTGTGGTCCAAATTCAAGATGGCCGTCTGCAGCTTTTGTACCAAAATGAGCGCAATCAGTTTTTTGTACAGCACTTCTGTATGAAAGTTCTGATTTTAATAAATTTTTGTAGGAATGTTTATTAACATGGAATACATCACATATAATACAGGTTTTTTCTCGTGCATAAATTATGAAAATTAGATGAACTTTGATTTGTTCAGTGCTACTTATACAGGAACAAGTGTTTTTGGGTGCCTTTGTTATCACTGTGCTATGAGAACAAATATTTTTGGGTTCAGTCAGATCCACTCCGGGACTCAAAAAGATTTCTTTTCTAGTTTAGCATCTAACTGTCTCCACACTTTTACATTACTTTACCTATATATTTGTTATAGGCTACGGTCAGCATTTATGTACAGACTGTTACAATACTTTACATTTACCTTTGTTATCAGGTCATTACCTAGATATTTGTCATTGCTGTGTCACATACTACACATGTACATGTCTTAAACAAGCTGAGCTACAGTGTCATTGACACTTTCATTTGTATCATTCTGCTGACTATTTTGGCCACCTGTCTGCACAAAGGTATTAAACAATCTTCCTAGATTTATGTGATAAACTCCATATTTTTTTATTAATTGTACTTAAATAAAATTCTGTTGATGAAAAGTGAGTGTAAACCTGTAAACCCCTTTATGGCTTGGTTATTTTTAATCACCCTTAAAACCAGACACAAAAATAGTACCTGTCACCAAGATGTCGGACAAATTCTTTCCAGCATATTTTCCAATTTCGCCAGCGTCTGCAGCCATTACCAAAGGGCCAATCTTTACAATTTCCATGGCTGCATCGTGTTGCCGATAATGTCTCAATGAGTTGTGACATCATGTGCTAGGTGGCGTGACAGCCACTGTAGCTCATGGTCCTTCAAGATGGAGAATCTGAAAAGCAATCAAAGTGAAAATGGTAAGAAACCGATACTAAAGCTTTGTGAGTTCAAATTGTTTATAAATAATAAGTATGACTAAAAAAAGTCGGAACACCATTTTGTTGCATTTTATGATCTAAACCTGTAATAGAACAAATTTGTTCTTGTAGTTTTTTAACTCAACTTTGGCGAAGCCAAATTTAAGCTTATGCCATGGCCAGTTGTCCGTCAACAATTCAATATGGCTTGGGCTAAAGGCCGTATTTATGAACCGATCTTTACGAAACTTCTTGGGTACCTTTGTTATGACTGTGGGATGAGAACAAGTGTTTTTGGATCCGATCTGAAATTCAAGTTGGCTGCTGGCAGCCATTTTGGACAAAAATTAGGTGCAATCAGATTTTTGCGGAAAACTTCCATATGAAAGTGCTCTTTGAATAATTTTCTGTATGAATGTTTAGTACCATGCGATACATCACATATAATACAGCTTTTTTTCTCATCCGTAAATTATGTAAATTAGACTAACTTTGATGTTTTTTGGTGTTACTTTCAGCACTGTAAGTGCAAATGACAATACGGCTTGGGCTAGAGGACGTATTTATGAACTGATCTTTACAAAACTTCTTGGGTACCTTTGGTATCACCATGGGACGAGAAGAAGTGTTTTTGGGTCCGGTCCGAAATTCAAGATGGCCGATGGCAGTCATTTTGTACAAAATTAGGTGCAATCAGATTTTTGCACAGAACTTCCATATGAAAGCGCTGATTTGAATAATTTTTTTGTGTGAATGTTTAGTACCATGGGATACATCACATATAATACGGGCTTGTTTTTCTCGTGCAGAAATTATGCAAATTTGATGAATTTTGATTTTCTCAGAGCTACTTACAGAGAGTAAGAACACATGTCAATACGGCTCAGGCTAGAGTCTGTATTTATGAACCAAACTTCACGAAATGTCTTGGGTGCCTTTCTTATCACCTTGGGACGAGAATGAGTGTTTCTGGGTGCGGTCTAAAATTCAAGATGGCCAGTGGCCATTTTGTACCGAAATTAAGTCTAATCAGTTTTTTTGTACACAACTTCTATGCGGCTCAGGCTAGAGGCCGTATTTATGAACCGATCTTTACGAAACTTCTTGGGTACCTTTTTTATCACTGTGGGATGACAACGGGTGTTTTGGGGTGTGGTCCAAAATTCAAGATGGCCACCAGCAGCCATTTTGTACCAAAATTAGTGCAATCAGTCTTTTGTACAGAACTTCTGTATGAAAGTTCTGATTTGAATAAATTTTTGTATGAATGTTTAGTAACATGGAATACATCACATATAGTACGGGTTTTTTTCTCGTGCAGAAATTATGTAAATTAGATGAACATTGATTTATTTAGTGCTACTTATACAAGGTAAGTGCACACGTCAATACGGCTCGGGCAAGAAGCTGTATTTATGAACCGATCTTCACAAATCTTCTTGGGTACCTTTGTTATCACCTTGGGATGAGAACGAGTGTTTCTTGGTGCGGCCCAAAATTCAAGATGGCTGCCAGTGGCCATTTTGTACCGAAATTAGGACCAATCACTTTTTTGTCACAACTTCTATATAGCTCATATTTATGAACTGATTTTCACGAAACTTCTTGGGTACCTTTGTTTTCACCTTGGGACAGGAACGAGTGTGTTTTGGGGTGCCTTTGTTATAATTGTGCTATGAGACCAAATATTTTGGGGTTCAGTCAGACCCACTCTGGGACTCAAAGATTTCTTTTCTAGTTTAGCATCTGACGGTCACCCACCTTTACCATACTTTACCTATACATTCGTTACAGGCTACGGTCAGTATTTATGTACAGACTGTTACAATACTTTATATGTACTTTTGTTATCAGGTCATTACCTAGATGTTTGTCATTGCTGTGTCACATACTATACATGTACATGTCTTAACAAGTTGAGCTACAGTGTCACTGACACTTTCATTTTACTATGCAGTATCACAATCGTTGAACGCATGGTGAAAATGTGATGTTGGGACATTACATGTACTTTTTGATCAATATAATTGGCTGATAGTTCACCAAAAGAGTCTAAAAAAAATTACAAAATAGTTATTGATGCAAGGTAAAATTCATCACCAGTGGCAGAGATTTACAATTAAAACTAGAAGTCCTGTCACCAACTGTGCAATTTCTTGATCGAATTTTTCGAAGGATCAACGCCAAATTTCCCTATTAAACGCCATCCAAAGCACCAAGGACTTTTGTGGTTTCTGCAGAAGAACTTCGTGTAGCTATGCACAAGAACTTCGAGCACATTGTCGATACACAGACGCAAATAAGTGTAGGTTATAAATGAAAGTGTCAATGACACTGTAGCTCAACTTGACAAACTTGAACTTGGTAAGTTTTAAATGAAATGGAAAAATTGAGGATCATTGGTACCAATGTTATTTGATGAAATTTAAACATAAAAGCGTTGTGTGGGCACAACGTCAGAGTAATCCATGCATTTTTAAATGTAAACTGTAAAAGCTAAAAGAAGAATGTTGAAACACAAATGCAGTATGTTCAGAGGTTATTGTAAATGGCAACTTTTTTTCACAGAAATGAATGCTAATCAATAGCTCTTATCTAAAGGTCTTGCCTAATGGGCAAACCAAGTTCAAAAACAATCCTATGATAAATGTGGCCTGTAGGCCATGTCAAAGAATGTTGATGCACAAATGCAATAAATTCAAAGATTGTTGCCAACAGCTTTTGATGGAAATGAAAAGAAAATCAATAGCTCCTATCTTTGTCACTCTGCATAAGCATACAAAGTTTCTTAACAACCTGATAATGAATGTGCCCTCTGAGGCATTCCAAAGGAAGATGTTAATGCACAAATGCACTCCACTAAGTAGAAGGTGATTGCTTGCGGCAATGGGGTTTTTCTGTTGTTGTTTTTTTATGGAAATTCTTAAATATACCCTGCAGAGAGAGCAAAAGGGATAAGTTGATGCACAAATGCAGTAAGTTCAAAGGCTGGTGATAATGACAATAATTTTTTATGAAACTGAAAAAAAGCAATAGCTAACATCTAGAGGTCACCCCGAACACATTTACCAAGTTTCAAAGTGATCCGATCATAAATGTGCTCTGAAGGGTGTATTTGTTCTCATGGGACAGTAATAACAAAGGCAACCAAAAACACTCATTCGTGTCACAAGGTGATAACAAATGTACCCCAAGAAGTTTCGTGAAGATCAGTTCATAAATACAGAATCCAGCCTGAGCCGAATTGACATGTGCACTTACTATGTGTAAGTTGCACTGAACAAATCAAAGTTCAACTAATTTGCATAATATCTGCACAAGAAAAAAAACCTGTATCATATGTGATGTGTTCCATGTTACTAAACATTCCTACAAAAATCTATTCAAATCAGAACTTTCATACAGAAGCTCTGTACAAAAAAAAACTGATTGGACCTAATTTTGGTTCAAAATGGCCACTGGCAGCTATCTTGAATCTTGGACCGCACCCAGACCGCACCCAGAAACACTCGTTCTCATCCCAAGGAGATAACAAAGGTACCCAAGAAGTTTCGTGAAGATCGGTTCATAAATACAGATTCTAGCCCGAGCTGTATTGACATGTGCAGGGTTCATACACTTCTATGGGAGAAAAATTCCATAACTTTTCCAAAACTTTTCAAGGACTTTTCTACACATTTCCAAGACCACCGGCGAAAAACTTTCCATACCTTTTCCATACCCAGTGTCCATAAAATTTCGGCTTTTAAAACATCAGACTTGACAACAGAAGATATTATCTTGGATGCGTGACTATTATTATTGCTTGCGCATTCAGATTTTTTCGTTTGATAACTCATAAAAGAGTCGATTGTAGCAACACTGTTTTTCTTGGATGCAGTTGCCTCCAAATGTTTTTTTTTTTTCCGTTCGAGTAACTGACAAGTGCAGCTTCTCCCACATTGGCAAGGTCAAGCGATTTCGCACGTGGAATGCATCCGGCAGCTTTCAGTTTATTAACATCTTTTTGTATCCAGCCAAAAAACTTTGATTCCGATAGCCACTTTTCTCTGAAGATACAATTGCCAGGCATGTTTCGCGATATATTTACAGATTTGCAAAAATGAGGTCATCCACCGGTGTTTCTAAAATGTCGCCATAAATGCAAATAAAGACTGGCCAAATAGCAGATGTTCGTGAATTCCGACGACGCATCAAGATTTTCATTTTTTTTCGAAACAATATTCGGATTTTCTAAACAAATGATCGATTCCATAACTTTTCCATGAACATCTCTTCTGTGTTCAGTTTTCTCCAAGACTTTTTCCAAACCAGCTCAAAAAAGGTGCCATCTTCCAGACTTTTACAGGTTATGGAAAATCATTTTCTAATTTCCAAAACTGTTCCAGGATTCCAGACAAACGTGCGAACCCTGATGTGCACTTACTGTGGAACGTAGCATTGAATAAATCAAAGTTCATCTAATTTGCATAATTTTTGCACGAGAAAAAAACCTGTATTATATGTGATGTATTCCATGTTACTAAACATTCATACAGAAATTTATTCAAATCACAACTTTCATACAAAGGTTCTGTACAAAAAACTGATTGCACTAATTTTGGTACAAAATAGCCACCGGCAACCATTTTGAATTTTGGACTGCGCCCAAAAACACCCGTTCTCGTCCCAAGGTGATAACAAAGGTGCCCAAGAAGTTTCGTAAAGATCGGTTCATAAATACGGCCTCTAGCCACAGCCGTATTGGCATTTGCAGTTACAGTGCTGAAAGTAACATTAAATAGATCAAAGTTAGTCTAATTGGCATAATTTATTCACGAGAAAAAAACCTGTATTACATGTGATGTATCCCATAGTACTAAACAATCACACAGAAAATTATTCAAATCAGCGCTTTCATATGGAAGTTCTGCACAAAAATCTGATTGCACCTAATATTGTACAAAATGGCTGCCAGTGGCCATCTTGAATTTCAGACCGGACCCCAAAACACTCGTTCTCATCCCACAGCGATAACAAAGGTACCCAAAAAGTTTTGTAAAGATCTAGCCCAAGCCGTGTGTACAGAGTGACGGACAGACGCACGACGGGCCAAAGCAATACCTCAAATTTGGCTTTGCCAAAGTTGAGTTAAAAAAACTTATATTATAGACTTTGGGTCCACGTTTGGACTAGGTTGATGGGTGCACATTGAGCTCGTAGTTCACTTCGCAGCCTGAAATCATTGCTCGCACTACATTTTCCATAGTTGAAGGACTCCTCATTGACACATCACTATCGACTGATTATACTTTTTATCAAACATCAAACAGGAACTCTCATCACTTCATTATAAGTTAATTTTGTTTCCTTTTTTTAATTCTTCAACAGCCAATTTGAATATTGAAACCAGTCACATTTCACAGGGAATGACAGACAATGGTTCGCAGCCAGTAAATACCAGCATAATACAGGCGTCTTCAGTTATAGCTTCAGCTGACAGTAAGTTCTGTTATGTCAACTCTTAGCTCTTTATCTAACACAACTAAAGTTCTGTCAAAATATCAATTGACGTAACCTGAAAATAGGTCCCGCAAAATGTTATTGCATAACCCATTTCATCCGTCATCTGGGGCTTTTATCAACTCTTAGCTCTCTATCTAACACAACTAAAACTCTGCCAAAATTTCAATTGACGTAACCTGAAAATAGGAGCTGCAAAATATTATTGCATAATTAATTTCAACCCACGTCATCTGGGGTTTTTATGCTCCCGCAACTAAGTGGCCGGAGCATTTAGTTTGACCCATGTCCATCATTCCGTCCTTTCAAATTACAACAGTTGTTCTGCCTTGTTTTAGCTCACCTGAGCACAGCTCAAGGGGAGCTTTACTTATCACTTTCTGTCTGTCGTCCATTCGTTCGTTCGTCCATCGTAAACTTTACATTATCGACTTCTCCTCACAAACTAATGGACCAAATTGAAGCAAATTTGGTGTGCATGTTCCTTATCATATCTCAATTCAAGTTTGTTCAAATAGACATGCCACGCCCACAGGGGGCATAACTGATAGCACCCATAAACTACCAAAAATATCTTCTTCTTCTGATCAACTGGTCAGAATCTTTTCATATTTGGTATACGATATCGCTAGGGGGGGGGGGGGGGGGGGTCAGATTCATGTTTGTTCAAATCGTATTGCTGAGTTAATATTCGGGCTCTCTATGGAAGCCCAAATTTTAACTTTGTGCAATACATGGAATATTCTTTAAAAATCTTCTTCAGATTCACCTGTCAGAATCCTCTCATATTTGGTATACAGGGCTGGAAGAAATTAAAATTTCACACGTTAAACGATTTTCCGTTAATGTGTTAATGTGCTTTAAATGTTAAAAAGTATGGAATAATATAAATAAAAATAAATAATCATTAACAAAGGTTGTTTTTTAATGAATATTTAGGAGGTGGGCCACTGTGTCTGTGCTACTGTATTTTATTACATAACACCTCGCCCCACCCCTCCACCTTCTTGAGCGACTACACATATTTTATCCCAATTTATTTCCTATTCACACATACAAGTTGGATTACCACTAAAATACAATAGGAATAGCTGTTTTCCACTCTTAAACCTTTTACGTAGCGTATCGGAAAAATCCGTCCACATAATACAATTTTTAGTTCAACTTTGGCAAGGCCAAATTTGAGGTATTGTCATGGCCCGTCGTCCGTCCATCCGTCAACACGGCTCGGGCTGGAGGCCGTATTTATGAACCAATCTTTACGAAACTTCTTGGGTACCTTTATCACCGAGGGATGGGAACGAGTGTTTTGGGGTCCGGAAATTCAAGATAGCCACTGGCAACCATTTTGTACAAAATTAGGTGCAATCAGATTTTTGCGCAGAACTTCCATATGAAAGCTCTGATTTGAATAATTTTTGGTATGAATGTTTAGTACCATGGGATACATTACATATAACACGAGTTTTTGTCTTGTGCATAAATTATGCAAATTAGACTAACTTTGATCTATTTAGTGTTATTTTCAGCACTGTAAGTGCAAATGCCAATACGGCTCGGGCTAGTGGTCGTATTTATTGAACTCATCTTCACGAAACTTCTTTGGTACAATTGTTATCACTGTGGGACGAGAACGTGTGTTTTGGGGACAGGTCCAAAATTCAAGATGGCCACCGGCAGCCATTTTGTACCGAAATTAGGCGCAATCAGTTATTTGTACAGAAGTTCTATATGAAAGATCTGATATGGATAAATTTTTGTAAGAATGTTTAGTAAATTGGAATACAACACATAATATGGGTTTGTTTATCATGCATACATTATGCAAATTAGATGAGAACTTTGATTTATTTAGAGCAACTTATACACAGTAAGTGCACATGTCAATACGGCTCGGGAAAGAGGCCGTATATATGAACCAATCTTTACATAACTTCTTTGGTGCCTTTGTTATCACCGTGGGACAAGAACAAGTGTTTTGGGGTCAGGTCTGAAATTCAACATGGTCTCCGGCAACCATTTTGTACCAAAATTAGATGCAATCAGTTTTTTGTAAAGAACTTCTATATTAAAGTACTGATTTGAATAAATTTTTCTGTGAATATTTAGTAACTTGAAACACATCACATATAATACAGGTGTTTTTCTCGTGAATAAATTATGCAATTTAGATGAACTTTGATTTATTCAGTGCCACTTACACACAGTAATTAGCGCATTCAGTTTTTTGTACAGAACTTCTGTATGAAAGTTCTGATTTGAATAAATTTTTGTATGAATGTTTAGTAACATGGAATACATTACATATAATACAGATTTTGTTTCTCGTGCAAAAATTATGCAAATTAGATGAACTTTGATTTATTCAGTGCTACTTACAAACAGTAAGTGCACATGTCAATACAGCTCAGGCTTGAGTCTGTATTTATAAACTGATCTTCACAAAACTTCTTGGGTACCTTTGTTATCGCCTTGGGGTGAGAAAGAGTGTTTCTGGGTGCGGTCCAAAATTCAAGATGGCTGCCAGTGGCCATTTTGTACCGAAATTAGGTCTAATCAGTTTTTTGTGCACATCTTCTATATGGCTCAGGCTAGAGGCCGTATTTATGAACCGATCTTTACTAAACTTCTTGGGTACCTTTGTTATCACCATGGGACGAGAACAAGTGTTTTTGGGTGTGGTCCAAAATTCAAGATGGCCGTCTGCAGCTTTTGTACCAAAATGAGCGCAATCAGTTTTTTGTACAGCACTTCTGTATGAAAGTTCTGATTTTAATAAATTTTTGTAGGAATGTTTATTAACATGGAATACATCACATATAATACAGGTTTTTTCTCGTGCAGAAATTATGAAAATTAGATGAACTTTGATTTGTTCAGTGCTACTTATACAGGAACAAGTGTTTTTGGGTGCCTTTGTTATCACTGTGCTATGAGAACAAATATTTTTGGGTTCAGTCAGATCCACTCTGGGACTCAAAAAGATTTCTTTTCTAGTTTAGCATCTAACTGTCTCCACACTTTTACATTACTTTACCTATATATTTGTTATAGGCTACGGTCAGCATTTATGTACAGACCGTTACAATACTTTACATTTACCTTTGTTATCAGGTCATTACCTAGATATTTGTCATTGCTGTGTCACATACTACACATGTACATGTCTTAAACAAGTTGAGCTACAGTGTCATTGACACTTTCATTTGTATCATTCTGCTGACTATTTTGGCCGCCTGTCTGCACAAAGTTATTAAACAATCTTCCTAGATTTATGTGATAAACTCCATATTTTTTTATTAATTGTACTTAAATAAAATTCTGTTGATGAAAAGTGAGTGTAAACCTGTAAACCCCTTTATGGCTTGGTTATTTTTGATCACCCTTAAAACCAGACACAAAAATAGTACCTGTCACCAAGATGTCGGACAAATTCTTTCCAGCATATTTTCCAATTTCGCCAGCGTCTGCAGCCATTACCAAAGGGCCAATCTTTACAATTTCCATGGCTGCATCGTGTTGCCGATAATGTCTCAAATGAGTTGTGACATCATGTGCTAGGTGGCGTGACAGCCACTGTAGCTCATGGTCTTCAAGATGGAGAATCTGAAAAAGCAAACAAAGTGAAAATGGTAAGAAACCGATACTGGAGCTTTTGTGAGTTCAAATTGTTTATAAATAATAAGTATGACTAAAAAAGTCGGAACACCATTTTGTTGCATTTTATGATCTAAACCTGTAACAGAACAAATTTGTTCTTGTAGTTTTTTAACTCAACTTTGGCGAAGCCAAATTTAAGCTTATGCCATGGCCAGTTGTCCGTCAACAATTCAATATGGCTTGGGCTAAAGGCCGTATTTATGAACCGATCTTTACGAAACTTCTTGGGTACCTTTGTTATGACTGTGGGATGAGAACAAGTGTTTTTGGATCCGATCTGAAATTCAAGTTGGCTGCTGGCAGCCATTTTGGACAAAATTAGGTGCAATCAGATTTTTGCAGAGAACTTCCATATGAAAGTGCACTTTGAATAATTTTCTGTATGAATGTTTAGTACAATGCGATACATCACATATAATACAGGTTTTTTTTCTCATCCGTAAATTATGCAAATTAGACTAACTTTGATGTTTTTTGGTGTTACTTTCAGCACTGTAAGTGCAAATGACAATACGGCTTGGGCTAGAGGCCGTATTTATGAACTGATCTTTACGAAACTTCTTGGGTACCTTTGGTATCACCATGGGACGAGAAGAAGTGTTTTTGGGTCCGGTCCGAAATTCAAGATGGCCGATGGCAGTCATTTTGTACAAAATTAGGTGCAATCAAATTTTTGCACAGAACTTCCATATGAAAGCGCTGATTTGAATAATTTTTTGTGTGAATGTTTAGTACCATGGGATACATCACATATAATACGGCTTGTTTTTTCTCGTGCAGAAATTATGCAAATTTGATGAATTTTGATTTTCTCAGAGCTACTTACAGAGAGTAAGAACACATGTCAATACGGCTCAGGCTAGAGTCTGTATTTATGAACCAAACTTCACGAAATGTCTTGGGTGCCTTTCTTATCACCTTGGGACGAGAATGAGTGTTTCTGGGTGCGGTCTAAAATTCAAGATGGCCAGTGGCCATTTTGTACCGAAATTAAGTCTAATCAGTTTTTTCTACACAACTTCTATGCGGCTCAGGCTAGAGGCCGTATTTATGAACCGATCTTTACGAAACTTCTTGGGTACCTTTTTTATCACTGTGGGATGACAACGGGTGTTTTGGGGTGTGGTCCAAAATTCAAGATGGCCACCAGCAGCCATTTTGTACCAAAATTAGTGCAATCAGTCTTTTGTACAGAACTTCTGTATGAAAGTTCTGATTTGAATAAATTTTTGTATGAATGTTTAGTAACATGGAATACATCACATATAGTACAGGTTTTTTTCTCGTGCAGAAATTATGTAAATTAGATGAACATTGATTTATTTAGTGCTACTTATACACGGTAAGTGCACACGTCAATACGGCTCGGGCAAGAAGCTGTATTTATGAACCGATCTTCACAAAACTTCTTGGGTACCTTTGTTATCACCTTGGGATGAGAACGAGTGTTTCTTGGTGCGGCCCAAAATTCAAGATGGCTGCCAGTGGCCATTTTGTACCGAAATTAGGTCCAATCACTTTTTTGTCACAACTTCTACATAGCTCATATTTATGAACTGATTTTCACGAAACTTCTTGGGTACCTTTGTTTTCACCTTGGGACAGGAACGAGTGTGTTTTGGGGTGCCTTTGTTATAATTGTGCTATGAGACCAAATATTTTGGGGTTCAGTGAGACCCACTCTGGGACTCAAAGATTTCTTTTCTAGTTTAGCATCTGACTGTCACCCACCTTTACCATACTTTACCTATACATTCGTTACAGGCTACGGTCAGTATTTATGTACAGACTGTTACAATACTTTATATGTACTTTTGTTATCTGGTCATTACCTAGATGTTTGTCATTGCTGTGTCACATACTATACATGTACGTGTCTTAACAAGTTGAGCTACAGTGTCACTGACACTTTCATTTTACTATGCAGTATCACAATCGTTGAACGCATGGTGAAAATGTGATGTTGGGACATTACATGTACTTTTTGATCAATATAATTGGCTGATAGTTCACCAAAAGAGTCTAAAAAAAATTACAAAATAGTTATTGATGCGAGGTAAAATTCATCACCAGTGGCAGAGATTTACAATTAAAACTAGAAGTCCTGTCACCAACTGTGCAATTTCTTGATCGAATTTTTCGAAGGATCAACGCCAAATTTCCCTATTAAACGCCATCCAAAGCACCAAGGACTTTTGTGGTTTCTGCAGAAGAACTTCGTCTAGCTACGCACAAGAACTTCGTGCACATTGTCGATACACAGACGCAAATAAGTGTAGGTTATAAATGAAAGTGTCAATGACACTGTAGCTCAACTTGACAAACTTGAACTTGGTAAGTTTTAAATGAAATGGCAAAATTGAGGATCATTGGTACCAATGTTATTTGATGAAATTTCAACATAACAGCATTGTGTGTGCACAACGTCAGAGTAGTCCATGCATTTTTAAATGTAAACTGTAAAAGCTAAAAGAAGAATGTTGAAACACAAATGCAGTATGTTCAGAGGTTATTTATTGTAAATGGCAACTTTTTTCCACAGAAATGAATGCTAATCAATAGCTCTTATCTAAAGGTCTTGCCTAATGGGCAAACCAAGTTCAAAAACAATCCTATGATAAATGTGGCCTGTAGGCCATGTCAAAGAATGTTGATGCACAAATGCAATAAATTCAAAGATTGTTGCCAACAGCTTTTGATGGAAATGAAAAGAAAATCAATAGCTCCTATCTTTGTCACTCTGCATAAGCATACAAAGTTTCTTAACAACCTGATAATGAATGTGCCCTCTGAGGCATTCCAAAGGAAGATGTTAATGCACAAATGCACTCCACTAAGTAGAAGGTGATTGCTTGCGGCAATGGGGTTTTTCTGTTGTTTTTTTATGGAAATTCTTAAATATACCCTGCAGAGAGAGCAAAAGGGATAAGTTGATGCACAAATACAGTAAGTTCAAAGGCTGGTGATAATGACAATAATTTTTTATGAAACTGAAAAAAAAGCAATAGCAAACATCTAGAGGTCACCCCGAACACATTTACCAAGTTTCAAAGTGATCCGATCATAAATGTGCCCTGAAGGGTGTGTTAAAGGGAAATATTGAGGTCTGACTAAACTAAGTTCAAAGGTCAGCAACATTTTTTGACAGAAATGGCAGAAAACCGACAGCTCCCATACAGATGTCACCCCACACAAGCACACCAAGTTTGGAAGCGATCCAATCATAAATGTGCCCTGCAGGGTGTGTCAAAGAGAAATACTGATGCTTAACTGCACTAAGTTTTTACTAAGTTCATCGAAGGTCATTGCCTGTGGCAACATTTTTCGACGAAAATCAAAGAAAATAGACAGAAAATCTAGAGGTAACCCCAAACAAGCATACTAAGTTTCAAACCAATCTGATCATAAATGTGTCCTATAGTGCATGCCAAAGGAATATATTGATGCCTGTCTAAACTAAGTTCAAAGATTGTTGCCAGCGGCAACATCTTTTGACTGACAGAAATGGAAGAAAATCGATAGCTCCCATCTAGAGGTCACCCCAAACAAACATGCCAGGTTTCAAAGCAATCCAATCATAAATGTGCCCTGTAGGGTGTGCCAAAGGGAAATATTGAGGTCTGACTGAACTAAGTTCTAAGAACGTTGGCCACGGTAACATTTTTTGAAGGAAATGGAAGAAAATCGATAGCACCCATCTAGAGGTCTCCCCAAACAAGCTTGCCAGGTTTCAAAGCAATCCAATCATAAATGTGCCCTGTAAGGTGTGCCAAAGGGAAATATTGAGGTTTGACTAAACTTAGTTCTAAGAACGTTGGCCGTGGCAACATTTTTTCACGGAAACGGAAGAAAATCGATAGCTCCCATCCAAAGGGTCACCCCAAACAAGCATGCCAAGTATCAAAGCAATCCGATCATAAATGTGCCCTACAGGGTGTGCCAAAGGCAATATTGAGGTTTTCTGACTAAACTAAGTTCTAAGAACGTTGGCCACAGCAACATTTTTTGACGGAAATGGAAAACAAGCCAAGACCAATACAGGGTCTGGACCTGCGTCGCTGCATGGAATTGAATCGGCAAACAGGAAGTGGCTGCATGGCAGATCTGAAAATTCCATACACGATACAACTCATCATTATCAGGCTCCAGATGAAATATAAAATCAATCCCTTGCATAGAAGCCGAGAAAAGTTTGCCGAAAAATTTCAATGTTCAGTGAGTACAGTAAAATTTCAAAGTATCGGCAAACAGGAAGTGGCTGCACGGCAGATCTGAAAATTGCTTAAACGATACAAGTCATCATTATGAAGCAGCAGACCAAATATAAAATCATTCCCTTTCATAGAAGCCAAGAAAACCTTGACGGAAAAAGTGTTTCGGATGGACTGACAGACTGACAAACGGAGTCGAGCGGTTACTAGACTTGCTCTGCCGCTGCCGACGCAGGTAAAAATCGATAGCTCCCATCTAGAGATCACCCCAAACAAGCATACCAGGTTTCAATGCAATCCAATCATAAATGTGCCCTGTAGAGTGTGCCAAAGGGAAATATTGTGGTCTGACTAAACTAAGTTCTAAAAACGTTGGCCGTGGCAACATTTTTTGACGGAAATTGAAGAAAATCGATAGCTCCCATCTAGAGGTCACCCCAAACAAGCATGCCAGGTTTCAAAGCAATCCAATCATAAATGTGCCCTGTAAGGTGTGCCAAAGGGAAATATTGAGGTTTGACTAAACTTAGTTCTAAGAACGTTGGCCGTGGCAACATTTTTTCACGGAAACGGAAGAAAATCGATAGCTCCCATCCAAAGGGTCACCCCAAACAAGCATGCCAAGTATCAAAGCAATCCGATCATAAATGTGCCCTACAGGGTGTGCCAAAGGCAATATTGAGGTTTTCTGACTAAACTAAGTTCTAAGAACGTTGGCCACAGCAACATTTTTTGACGGAAATGGAAAACAAGCCAAGACCAATACAGGGTCTGGACCTGCATCGCTGCATGGAATTGAATCGGCAAACAGGAAGTGGCTGCATGGCAGATCTGAAAATTCCATACACGATACAACTCATCATTATCAGGCTCCAGATGAAATATAAAATCAATCCCTTGCATAGAAGCCGAGAAAAGTTTGCCGAAAAATTTCAATGTTCAGTGAGTACAGTAAAATTTCAAAGTATCGGCAAACAGGAAGTGGCTGCACGGCAGATCTGAAAATTGCTTAAACGATACAACTCATCATTATGAAGCAGCAGACCAAATATAAAATCATTCCCTTTCATAGAAGCCAAGAAAACCTTGACGGAAAAAGTGTTTCGGATGGACTGACGGACTGACAGACTGACAAACGGAGTCGAGCGGTTACTAGACTTGCTCTGCCGCTGCCGACGCAGGTAAAAATCGATAGCTCCCATCTAGAGATCACCCCAAACAAGCATACCAGGTTTCAATGCAATCCAATCATAAATGTGCCCTGTAGAGTGTGCCAAAGGGAAATATTGTGGTCTGACTAAACTAAGTTCTAAAAACGTTGGCCGTGGCAACATTTTTTGACGGAAATTGAAGAAAATCGATAGCTCCCATCTAGAGGTCACCCCAAACAAGCATGCCAGGTTTCAAACCAATCCAATTATAAATGTGCCCTGTAGGGTGTGCCAAAGGGAAATATTGAGGTTTGACTAAACTAAGTTCTAAGAATGTTGGCTGTGGCAACATTTTTTCACGGAAATTGAAGAAAATCGATAGCTCCGATCTAGAGGTCACCCAAAACAAGCATACCAAGTTTCAAAGCGATCTGACCATAAATGCGACCTATGAGGTGTGCCAAAGGAAATTGTAGACGTACGTACTAACGTACTAACCTGCTAATGTACGTTCGTACGCCGACAGACGAGACGTGATGGCAATAGCTCAGCTTGACTTTCTCAAGTTGAGCTGAAAACTGTCAGCAACCTAGTCGAATGTATCGCAGAAAGGACAACGCAGTTCAGTAACAATTATAGTTCAATGTACTTTCACCGTTGATATATTTTTCGATCATAATTTCACTTCCTTTGCAAACACATAGCCATCTTACTCGGAAAATCGTTTTTATTGAAAGTGTCAATGACACTGCAGCTCAACTTAAGACATGTACATGTATAGTATGTGACACAGCAATGACAAACAGCTAGGTAATGACCTGATAACAAAGGTACATATAAAGTATAACGGTCTGTACATAAATACTGACCGTAGCCTGTAAACAAATGTATAGGTAAAGTATTGTAAAGGTGGGTGACAGTCAGGTGCTAAACTAGAAAAGAAATGTTTGAATCCAAGAAATTTGCCTGAAATGCACTAAGTTCGAATTCGAGCTTCTATAGTGAGCCCAAATATGAACGTAGGGAGCCGATTTGAACAAACTTGAATCAGATCCACCCCACAATGTTGCATACCAAATATGAAAAGATTCTGCCTGCTGGATCTGGAGAAGAAGATTTTTTAAGAAATTTGCCTGAAATGCACTAAGTTCGAATTCGAGCTTCTATAGTAAGCCCAAACATGAATCTAGGGAGCCGATTTGAACAAACTTGAATCA
The DNA here is from genome assembly GCA_031216915.1 of Pictodentalium vernedei. Lineage (NCBI taxonomy): Eukaryota > Metazoa > Mollusca > Scaphopoda > Dentaliida > Dentaliidae > Pictodentalium > Pictodentalium vernedei. The sequence goes on from CM062294.1 coordinate 422,956,869, forward strand.
GATCCACCCCACAATGTTGCATACCAAATATGAAAAGATTCCGCCTGCTGGATCTGGAGAAGATTTTTTAATGCTTTTCCCATTGCCCAGTGTTAAAAGTCGCGACATCGACGCCGTACCTGCGACAGGTGGTGCAATCTCATAAAATTCTAAGTTCTTCAAGGGCCATAACTCCAAGAAAAATATTTGCAACAACACATGCATTGAACAGCGGCTAGACATCAATAAGATACACTTACATGCCAAATATGAAGTCATTCCATCAAGTATTTCAAAAGTTATTGAGTTTTGAAACTCGTTGGTCACAGACAGACCTACAGACCGACAGACCGACATTGCCACTTATTGAGCTGCTAGTCGCAGCTAAAAAGTGCTGACTCAGCACTTTTTCAAAGTCCTGAAAAATGTACCTTGTGATCAAACCGATAGGGATGTTTTTTTAACCATTGTATTCTACTGGATAAAAGTAAGCTTTATACAAAATAAGAATTATCTGTGCCATGTAGTTTTGGAGATATGGCAGTTTTAAGGTTGTTACTATTTTTAGCTCCCGAGGTTCCCACGGGGAAATGAGAAAATTTTTTTTTGCATCAATCAACTACTTATGACCCATTATCATCTCATATCAAATTTGGTTCAAATCGACCTCACGGTTCAGAAAATAGAAATTTTAGGCGTGGCCAAAATTTTTGCCCCTCCCAAAACGAAGGCAAATAATGACCAACAAACTTCTCTTGAACAAACTTGATTCTAAACCTCAAAAGGACTCTGTATACCCCATATCAAGTCTCTGCTACTGGTGGTTCATTAGAAGACGATTTTCAAAAAATCGCGACATCGACGCCGTAGCTGAGATGGGTGGTGCAATCTCACAAACTTCTAAGTTCATCAAGGCCCATAACTCCAAGAAAAATATTTGGAACAACACATGCAAAAAGTGGCTAGACATCAATAAGATACACTTACATGCCAAATACACATGCATTGAACAGTGGCTAGACATCAATAAGATACACTGACATGCCAAATATAAAGTCATTCCATCAAGTATTTCAAAAGTTGAGTTTTCAAACCCGTTGGTCACAGACAGACCGACCGAGAGACCAACAGATGGGCCATAACTCCAAGATAAATATTTGGAACAACACATGCATTGAGCAGTGGCTAGACATCAATAAGATACACTTACATGCCAAATATAAAGTCATTCCATCAAGTATTTCAAAAGTTATTGAGTTTTGAAACTCGTTGGTCACAGACAGACCGACCGACAGATCGACAGACAGACAGACATTGCCACTTATAGAGCAGCTAGTCACAGCCAAAAATTTGGCCATTTTTTCGCCACACTTGTGCTCAATATGAGCCGAAACCTAATTTGGATAAATATCAAAATGCCCCTATATAACCACTACTTACATGAAATTTAATTAAAACGTGGCCAGTGGTTTAGGAGAAAGAGGCTCAAACACCACCTTCACGCAGGACAACAGACAACGGACGAAGAGTGATAAAAAAAGCTCACCCTGACTTTCAGTGAGGTGAGCTAATGACCTGTAGACTGTGTATAGGTTTTCGGGCTTTGGGCTCAGGCAGCCATCATGGTTGAGTGAGCACAACCAAAAGGAGACATTCTCATCTGGCCATCATCTGGAGTGATCCTACGAAGTTACAATGAAATCCTTTCATATATATGACCTGTAGACTGTGCTCAAGGTTTTTGGGCTTCGGGCCCCTGTAGCAGTCATAGTTGACCACTAATGACCAAAAGGGGATGTCATGATCTAGGCATTATATGGAGTCAACCTAACAATTTACAATGAAATCCTTCCATAAATGTGACTTAAAGAGTATGCGAAAGGTTTTTGGGGTCGGGCAGCCATCAAGGCTGAACGATCGTGACCAAAAGGGGACGTTCTCATCTAGATGTTATTTGGAGTCATCCTATCAAGGTACAAAAAATTCCCTTCATAAATATGACTTGTAGACCGTGATAAAGGTTTTCGGGCCCCTGTAGCCATCACACTAGCTAGCACTAACAGTATCAGGGTTGGCTGTTCCTGTTGTGGAGTCATGGACAGTCCATCATCTAGTGAATTAATATTTCGTTTGGTGGCATGCTGCGATTTCTGTTTTGCTTTGAGCATGGTTACTAGGCCACTGGAAAGATAAGTTACTGAGCAGGCGATTCGACACTCGGCTGAGAAAAGGCGACCGAGCATGCCAGACCTCCCTGCATGGACTATGCATGACATATTACTTGGGGAGGGTCAGGAGTTGATGTGGCTTACCATGTATAAGTGCAAGGGTGGATGTCATGGGGGAGGGGTGGTGGTGAATGAAGGAAGCATGAGAGTGTTGGCGAGTCTAGCCGGGAAATATGGCATGCCCCAAGGCCCTGCGGTAACCCCTCCAGCATGTGACCATCCAACTCACCACCCCCCCCCCCCCCCCACCCCAGTCAAAACTCAAAATAGAGCTGTGAAACACATGGGTCTACATTATTCCAGGCATCCAACAACGATGTAGAAACATCAGGAAGTTACTTACAGCATCATAATGCATCATTGCATATAAGGCAGCAACTATCATAATGAAAAGTGTCAATGACACTGTAGCTTAACTTGTGTGTTGTGTTTGATGAAAAGGATAATGTTCAATGTTTATGAAACGATTATGAAATAAGACAAGAATTGTGATAATTGGGAATATGTTCATTTCTGTTCCCTGTATACTATGTTTTTGATAAAAATAATATGAGGTGTACGCTGTACTAAAGAGCTGGGTTAATATGACCTCACAGTTAATCTATGTGGCCCTCACATTTAAAATGTATCAACGAAAGTTACCAAGTTGCAGTGAAATTATTCAAAAATGAGTCATCCTATTAAGTTACATTGAAATCCCTTCAGAAATATGGCCTGTAAACTGTGCTAAAGGTTTTCGGGCTTCGGGCCCCTGTAACTGTCAGTTTCCCAATTGGTCCAAAGGGAACGTTCTCATCTAGACATTATATGAGGTCAACCTACCAAGTTACAATGAAATCACTTCATAAATATGACCTGTATATTGTGCTAAAGGTTTTGGGGCTTTGGGCTCGGGCAGCCATCATGGTTGAATGATCGCAACCAAAAGGGGACATTCTCATCTGGGCATCATCTGGAGTGATCCTACGAAGTTACAATAAAATCCCTTCATAAATATGACCTGTAGACTGTGCTCAAGGTTTTTGGGCTTCGGGCCCCTGAAGCGTTACAGTTGACCAATCACGACCAAAAAAAGGAGGTCATCATCTAGGCATTATATGAGGTCAAAACTAACAGGTTACAATGAAATCCTTCTATAAATATGACCTATAGATTTTGCTAAAGGTTTTGGGCTCGGGCAGCCATCAAGGCTGAATGATCGCGACCAAAAGATGGCGATCTCATCTAGACAGTATAGGAGTCATCCTACCAAGGTACAATGAAATCCCTTCATAAATATCACCTGCAGACTGTGCTAAAGGTTTTCGGGCTTCAGGCCCCTGTAGCCGTCACAGTTACCTAATGGTGTCCAAAAGGGGCTGTTCTCATCTAGACATTATATGAAGTCAGCCTACCAAGTTACAATGAAATCCCTTCATAAATATCACCTGCACACCATGCTAAAGGTTTTCGGGTTTTGGGCTCAGGCAGCCATCACGGTTGAATGATCTCAACCAAAAGGGGACATTCTCATCTGGGCATCATCTGGAGTGATCCTACGAAGTTACAATCAAATTCCTTCATAAATATGACCTGTAGACTGTGCTAAAGGTATTCAGGCTCGGGCAGCAATATAATGGTTGAATGATCGCAATCAAAAGGGGACATTCTCATCTGGGCATCATTTGGAGTGATCCTATGAAGTTACAATGAAATCCCTTCATAAATATGACCTGTAGACTGTGCTCAAGATTTTTGGGCTTCGAGCACCTGTAGCCATCACAGTTCCCCAATCACGACCAAAAGGGGATGTCATCATCTAGGCATTATATGGAGTCAACCTTACAAGTTACAATGAAATCCTTCCATAAATACGACCTATAGACTATGCTAAAGGTCTTTGGGCTCGGGCAGCCATAAAGGCTAAATGATCGCGACCAAAAGGAGATGTTCTCATCTCGACATTATTTGGAGTCATCCTACCAAGCTACAATGAAATCCCTTCATAATTATGACCTGTAGACTATTCTAAAGGTTTTCGGGCTTTGGGCCCCTGTAGCCATCACAGTTGCCCAATCGTGTCCAAAAGGGGACGTTCTCATCTAGACATTATATGAAGTCAACATACCAAGTTACAATGAAATCCCTTCATAAATATGACCTGTAGACTGTGCTAAAGGTTTCCGGGCTTCGTGCTTGGGCAGCCATCATGGTTGAATGATTGCAACCAAAGGGGACAATCTCATCTGGGCATCATCTGGAGTGATCCTACGAAGTTACAATGAAAACCTTTCATAAATATGACCTGTAGAATGTGCTCAAAGTTTTCAGGCTTCGGGCACCTGTAGCCATCACAGTTGACCAATCACGACCAAAAGGGGATGTCATCATCTAGGCATTATATGGAGTCAACCTAACAGGTTACAATGAAATCCTTCCATATATTTATTTCTTTATTTATTGATGTTTAAGGTCACATATTTATGCACAATGGCTAATCATGACCCTGACAGTTTTACAGGTGGAGGAAGCAGGAGTAGCCGGAGAGAACCACCGAGCAACGACGAGCAGCTGCCAGCTCCCCAACATCGCAACTCCGCACTGCAGCACAGGCAGAAAATCCTTCCATAAATATGACCTTTTGCCTATGCTAAAGGTTTTTGGGCTCGGGCCCCTGTGGCCATCACCGTTGCCCAATCACGTCCAAAAGGGGACTTTCTCATCTAGACATTATATGAAGTCAATCCACCAAGTTACAATGAAATTCATCAATAAATATGACCTGAAGACTGTGCTAAAGGTATTCGGGTTTTGGGCTTGGGCAGTCGTCACGGTTGGCAGATCACGCCCAAATGGGGAAATTCTCATCTAGAGATCATAAGGAGTCATCTTACCAAGTTACAATGAAATCCCCCTGTATTAAACATGACCTGCAGACTGTGCTAAAAGTTTTTTGGTTTTGGGCTTGGGCAGCCACCACGGTTGACAGATCATGCCCAAAAGGGGACGTTCTCATCTAGGCATTATGCAGAGGCATCCTACAAAGTTACAATGAAATCCCTTCATAAATACGACCTGCAGACTGTGCTAATGGTTTTTGGGTACGGGCTGCCATACCATTTGACCGATCGAGACCAAAAGGGGACATTCTCATCTAGACATGACTCCAAACCTGCATATGAAATTTCGTGACAATCTGACAAGAACTGTGGGGTGATGCCCGTGCTAAAGGAAAATGTGAACAGACTCACAGACTTCCGCACGCATGATGCCAAAAGCTTATCTTGACTTTGTCAAGTTAAGCTAAAAATGAAACTGAGGCTTTGAGGGTTAAAATTATTGAGAGTTGCAAATGGAATGGCCAGGCACTGGAAAGGTCAATGCTGTACACAAACTATGACTATGCCCATGGCTACGTTTGATATACATATAACTCTCCCCCCCCCCCCCTACACAAACCCAGCAGAAACCAAGTTTCTGATTATTACTCAGCAAGCCGGCAGCATGGACAGTACAAGTCTAATAGACAAGTCAGGGTGGGGGAGGGGGGTTGGGATACATGAATTCATAATGCAGTGTAAACTGTGTGGGAAGTCAACGTGCCATTCCGGTTTGGCAGTACCGGTAATGAAAACCGAACATGAAATCATATGACTGGTACAGCACCGTAAGTGAGGTGTAGTCCTACAAGCTGGGAGCTGGGAGACGAAACATAGAAAGGAACGTAATTATAAGAATACTTACGCCAAAGGACTGCTACCAGAAAATAACAGGAATGTCTGACAAAGAATATGTTGGCGCATGCCGAAAAACCACGAATATCTGTGGGTCTTTCTTCTTATTGGCTCATTACTAGAAATCCTGAATAATAATATTAATCGTTTGTTATTGTTTGAATTCCTATTACACAATATGTAACTTAGGAAATTATTTTGGTTCTTCTTATAGAAATACTGATCCAGAATACAGAGAGGGCAGCAGGACTAACAGAAGTGGTTATGAGGTAGGGAATTTTGACAATGAAATACAATATTGCTAAGAGAAACAAGAGGGATGCCGATGCCCGATACCTGTAGGCACATTCATTTTACTCCCTCCTATCAGTGGTTCAGGGTCAGTACGGCACCGTGACGTTTCAGCTTCAATGTTTTCTTCCAGATGTTTCTACTTGCCCTGGTTCAAAACAACCCACCCTTCGAGACTAAAAACATCACCAATTGTTTACAGTTGTTTTTATTTGCAGTGAAATTTGTTTTTACAGTGAAATTTAAAAATAAAATTTCACTTCAATTAACTTGTTTTCATTTGCAGTGAAATTTAAAAATGAAATTTCATTTCAATTAATTCTGTCACAATGAGGTGTCAATTGCAGATTTTTTTCATAATGGGTTTCCAAAATGTGTTATTAATGTTCAAATAGTGAGGCCGAAACATCACAAGCTCAATCATGTAGAGGTCCACTCGTCCCTGGCCCAAAACACTGGAGGGTCGGTCGACCCACATCACACTGATTCTGATTCCACTGTGCCTTTATTCACGTTAGATGACACTGGGAAGTGAATCTTCTTAACATCATTTGAATAAACATTCCCTCCACTTAAGAGTGTGCCACCACACAAACCTGAATTCACTACTCCCTGTGGCCATCTTTTTATTTATTTGGATTTTACTATACTTTACACAGCCAGTGTTATCTTGCATCAAACAGATTTATGGGTGGAGGAACCACCGAGCAGCAGTAAGAATCTGCTGGACTTTTCAACCTTTTGAGCAAATTAGCAGCGATTGAAGGCATGTACACCATCAACGTGCAGTATGCCTTAGAAAACGATAGCACTTGGCCCCCCCCCCAAGAGGGCAATTATAATGAAGTGTCTCGCCCAAGGACACAGTGCAGTTGCCGCAGGTGGGATTCAACTGAGGGACTCTCAGCGTGCAGCCTGCAACTCGACCAAATGAGCCACTGCATCTCCTGTCATCTTATTGGCCTAACATGCATTTTGCTGTCGCTAAGAGTAGAATGAAGTTTCAGTGATATATTTTGCATCTACTCTCAGGTGCCAAATAATAGTGATGGCTGAATAACAGTGATGACTTGCATATTCATCAAAAATTAATAACAGTGATGGCGTTTTTGCTCTATATCTCATTACCAAATAACAGTGATGGTTGGAATTTTCCTCCAAAATTAATAACAGTGCCGACACTCTTATTTGGCACCTCAGAGTAAGTTATCAAACTTGAGCCATTCATGGATTCTAATTATGATTTTGTACCATCAGAATGTACAGCGATAGAGCAATTCGTTTCAGAGCTTCCTGACCAACTTTCTCTAGCCTGTTAATTATAACTTTCCACACTGAAGAACATTGAAATAAAATTATATCATTGTTAATTAAAGCTGAATGGATAATGCAATTATATTTTAAACATTTTAGATGAATTTAAAATTGCTTTTTCATAATAATACTACCAATAATAATATACCCATATATATTATATAGCACCAAAATTATAGTTCAAAGATACTGAACCATATACTAAGGTATAAAATACATATAGTATCTTACAATCCAGGATATCACTTATAGGCTTTTTGAAATGGATGTGTTTTGAGATCTTTCTTGAAAATGTTGACATTTAACAGACTTTTCAGATATTTTGGTAGAATATTCCACAAGTGAGGATCATAAAATGAAAATGACCCATCTTCAAATGTCTTCCACAATTATTGGAACATGTAGTAGCATTTTACTACCAGGACAGAAAATAATATTGTGTCAGTACTCAATGACCATCAGACATCAGCATCGACATCCTAACGATTTAGCACTCAAACCATCGGCATGCATATGATGGGTCTATTTTTCTTATTGGCTCATTACTAGAAATCCTGAATAATAACATTAATCGTTTGTTATTGTTTGAATTCCTATTACACAATATGTAACTTAGGAAATTATTTGGTTCTTTTTATAGAAATACGGATCCAGAATACAGAGAGGGCAGCAGGACTAACAGAAGTGGTTGTGAGGTAGGAGGAAATTTTGACAATGAAATACAATATTGCTAAGAGAAACAAGAGGGATGCTGATGCCCCAACACTCACCTATAGTCCTCTTTTAATACTGCTATTCAGCTAACAATTGTGAAATCATACAGAAACAAGAGGCCCTAGGGGGCCTTAATCACTCACAAGACAAAGTGGTCCATAGAAATATTTTGGATCGCATTCAGCTAGTCATGACTGATCAACTCTATAGAGGAATGGTGTCAAGAAACTATTCGTAACTCAGTTATCATAGGCCTTGCTGACTGGGTCCCATTCTACCAGCTGTAGATAAGCACTGCCAAATTTCCAATGTCATAGGGGTAAAATTGTTTCTGCATATTATTGAAAGATTTTCCCTGGTGAATTCAAAGACTGTTTTAAAAGAATATTCCTCATATTGCACTAAGTTACAGTTCAGGCTCCCATAAGGAGCCCAAATATTAACCTTACCTAGGAACTCAATTTTTTGAACAACCCTGAACCTGCCCCCCATCCCCCCACCTATGTTCTATAGCAAATATTTTAGATTTTTAAAAGAATAACCCTCAAATTGCACCAAGTTAGATTTTGGGCTCGCACAGGTAACCCAAATGTGAAACTAGGGACTTGGTGCAGCATACCAAATATCATAAGATTCTGACTTCTGGATCTGAAGGAGAAAATTTTCAATGAATACCCCTCATATTGTACTAAGTTAGAATTCAGACTCCCACAGGGAGCCCAAATATAGAGCCAGGGACTTGGTTTGAACACATTTGAATTCCATGCCACTAAGGATGCTGCATACTTCATATCAAAGGATTCTGACTTGTGGATCTTAAAGAGAAGATTTTCAAAGGATACACCTTATATTGCACCAAGTTAGAATTTGGGCACCCATGGGGAGCCCAAATATATACCCAGGGACTTGGTTTGAATAAACCTGAGTTGCACCCCTCCGAGGATGCAGCATACGAAATATCAAAAGATTCTGATTGGTGGATCTGACGAAGATTTAAAAAAAAAGCACCTCTCATATCGCAGAGTTAGAATTTGAACTCCCCAAATATGAACCCAGGGACTTGGTTTGAACAAACTTGAATCGCAACCCCCTAAGGATGCTTCATACCAAATATTAAAAGATTCTGCCTTGTGGATATGAAGATGATTTTTTAAAGAATACCCCTTTTAATGCACTAAGTTACAATGGGAGTCAAAATATGAACCCAGGGACTTGATCTGAACAAACTTGAATCACACACCCCCTAAGGGTACTGCATGCCAACTAGAAAACCGAAATGTTAGAAAGGGACCCGCTAGGAAGTGTATCCTTGAAGGAAAAAAAGTGAACACTGGAACAACAAATTCAAAGATCGTCGTCAAAAATGAAAGGACCTTCATTAGATCACATCAAACATCTTGCATAAAAATTATTCAAATCCGTCTTGGCAAACTTGACTTATCGTACAACATATGAATTTTTGTCGATTTTTTTTTACTATTAAAGTCTCATAATTTTGAAAAGACTAATTCAAATATAGTCGAAGAAGAAAGCGAGCTTCCTTAGATCACTTCAAACATTTTGCATAAAAATTATGAAAATCCATCTTGGCAAACTTGACTTATCATACAAGACATGAATTTTTGTTGATTTTTTGACGATTAAACTTCCATTACTCTGGTACAACAAATCCAAATACCATCAAAAATGAAAGGGACCTTCATTAGATCACATCAAAAATCTTGAATAAAAATTATGCAAATCCATCTTGGCAAACTTGACTTATCGTATGACAAATGAATTTTTTGTTGATTTTTTACGATTAAAGTCCAATAACTCTGGAATAACAAATTCAAATATCGTAAGAAATGAAAGGGAGCTTCATTAGATCACATCAAACATTTTTTATAAAAATTATGAAAATCCATCTCAGCAAACTTGATTTATCATACGACATATGAGGATGGACAGAGAGGCAGACAGATGGATGGATGGACAAGACAAAGTGATTACTATAGGGTACCGCTAAAGCGAGGCATTAATGAAAGACAGATGGCTCTGCATGAAGTATAAGGGTTAATGAGAAGGGTGACAGCCCAAAACATCAACTAAATGCAATGTCTGTCCCATAATATCAATGACTGAAGCAACAAAGCTGACCTTAACCAAAACTTGAAAATTTGAAAAAATTTAAGAACTCAAAAAACAAGAGGCCCGAAGGTGCCTTAAATCGCTCACGTAACAAAGTAGTTCAAAGGAGCATTTTAGGTCACATTCAGCTAGTCATGGCTTATCAACACTATAGAGAAATAAAGTCATGAAATTTTTCATAGGTCCTGTTGACTGGGTCCAATTCCACACGCTGTAGACAAGCACTGTCATAATCCAAGGGTTGTTATGTCACTGCAGTTTGAAAGGCATAATTGCTGGAAAAATACTCAGGAATGGATTTTAAAACTAGATGAAGTGATTCTATCAACACAACACACAGGATTTTCTTTCTATTTTCAGTTCCTGCACTTTTACGTCCCAAAATTGAGATAAACACGTAAAAAACAGATTTTTTTTTATTTTTGTTTCGAAATTTTCAAAGTTCCAAACAAAATATTTTCTGATTAGGCTATAAAAAAAAAGAACCTCTGTTGCTCAGGCCCGCGCGCATGGTCATTTTTGGTGCACATGCAACCTTTTTATGACAACCAAAAAATCTTCCAAAAAAATTTGAGATATTGTGCTCATTTCGGTAAATCGATATCGATGCGTTCGCAAATTTTAAATTAACACACTTCAAGCTTTTTCTACATCATACCTTAATAAAGTGGGTGGGTTTTAGCAATATTCACGACAGAAAGTGTTTTATTCTGTAAAAGGTAAGTCATAATGACAGCAAGAAGGAAGGTGTCTTTCAGTCTGACAACAAACAGTCACAAAGGGGAATGGTCGAATCGCACCACGTTTGATTTGCACCAAACCTCAGAAAGTCTGCAAAGTCAGGTGCTATGTTGAATGGAACACAGTCTCCTGGCATTTATTTTTAGTAACATTTGTATTGTAAATGGCCATCATTGGGAATTTGTGTACTGTTATTTGAAACCGTTACGAGTTACCCAGTTAATTTAAATAAATGCATTTGAGATGCAGGATAATTGGATAACTAATAGTAACCGTTGCTTGATATAAAAGTAACAGTCATAGTTGAAAATAAATTGCATATAGGCATGTATATGCGGTCGAATTGGTTAATAAAAACAAGCAAACATTCGTTTTGTATTTCATTTTCAGATTTAAAAAAAATATGATTTATGGATGAACTGCCCGTTCAAATGGGTTGTGATAATTTTGAATATAATGGGGAAAAATTGCGATTCACGATTTTATTAGGCAGGTTGTGAAAGGATTTTTTTTGGGGGTAAAATAAATCTCTGAAAGTTGGCACTTCGACATTTGATTTGTCCCAGAGACATTTCAACCCGAGACGTTTCACCCACGAGGCGTTTCGTGACTTTCGTCCTGTGTTATAATTTTCACGTTTCACTGAAAAAACAAACATTCAAACCCCACTTCATTTACGACCCAACACCCCTGTGGTGAATAACAAATATATTTGCGAAATTTTGCGTGGTCCACCAGGCGTTTGGATGGGGGTCAAATTACCACAAACAACCTCTCGGGGAGAAAATAAAAAGAAAAAAAAAAAAACCGCCCGCCCGCATGCTTTTTTGGAAAAAATGGCCTGAGAAACTGACAATCAACTTTGTATGGCCTTAATTTTTTTTTTTTTTTTAAATTGACCAAAACGCATAAAAAAAACAAACAAGAGGCTCCAGGGGGCCTGAGGGCGCTCACCTGACATGGTAGCCTAAATATCAACCCAGAGAATTGATTTCAACAAGTTGCATTTGCTCCCCCTAAGAAAAGCTTATACCAAATATCCAAATATTCTGACCAGTGGATCTAAAAAATGATTTTTAAAGAATATTCCTCATATTGAACTAAGTCATAATTCAGGCTCCCTGTTTGGGCTCCCACAGGGAGCCCATATATGAACCCAGGGACTTGGCTTTAACAAACCTGAATCTCACACCCCTAAGGATTCTGCACAACAAATATCAAAACATTCTGACTGCTGGATCTGAAGAAGATTTTTAAAACAAATTCCTCATTTTGAACCAAGTTACAATTCGAGCTCCCACAATCAGCCCAAATATGGACCTAGGGACATGGCTTTAACAAACTTGAATCCTACCCCCCCCCCCCCCCCCCCCCCCCCCCCCACTAAGGATGCTGCATAAAAAATATCAAAAGCATTCATCTGCTGGATCTGAAGAAGATTTTTAAAGAAAATTCCTCATTTTGAACTAAGTTGTCATTCAGGCTCCCATAGTGAGCCCAAATATGAACCAAGGGACTTGGCTTGAACAAACTTGAATCTCAGCCCCCTAAGGTTGCTCCATGCCAAATATCAAAACATTCCAACTGCTGAATCTGAAGATTTTAAAAAAAAAATTCCTCATATTGACTAAGTTATAATTTGGGCTCCCACAGGGAGCCCAAATATGGACCCATGGACTTTAACACACTTGAATCCCCCCTCCCCCCCCCCCCCCCCCCCCCCCCAAGGATGCTACTCACCACATATCAAACCATTCCGACTGCTGGATCTGAAGAATAAGATTTTTAAAGAAAATTCCTCATTTCGAACAAAGTTACAATTCAAGCGCCCACAGTGAGCCCAAATATGGACCTAGGGACATGGCTTGAACAAACTTGAATCTCACCCCCCTAAGGATGCTGCATACCAAATATCAAAACATTCCGACTGCTGGATCTAAAAAAGATTTTTAAAGAAAGTTCCTCATTTTGAACTAAGTTATAATTTAGGCTCCCACAGTGAGCCCAAATATGAACCCAGGGACTTGCCTTGAACAAAATTGAATCTCCCCCTCCCCCCCCCCCCCCAAGCATGGTGCATACCCAATATCAAAAGATTCTGCCTGCTGGATCTTGAGAAGATTATTTTCCCTGCTGGATCTTGAGAAGATTTTCAGAGAAATTTGCCTGAAATGCACTAAGTGTTCGAATTTGGGCTTCTATAGTGAGCCCAAATATGAATCCAGGTGGCCGATTTGAACAAACTTGAATCAGATCCACCCCACAATGTTGCATACCAAATATCACAAGATTCTGCCTGCTGGATCTGGAGAAGATTTTTGAAGAAATTTGCCTGAAATGCACTAAGTTCGAATTCGAGCTTCTATAGTGAGCCCAAATATGAATCTAGGGAGCCGATTTGAACAAAATTGAATCAGATCCACCCCACAATGTTGCATACCCAATATCAAAAGATTCTGCCTGCTGGATCTTGAGAAGAAGATTTTCAAAGAAATTTGCCTGAAATGCACTAAATTTGCCTGGAATGCACTAAGTTCAAATTTGGGCTCCACTAAGTTCAAATTTGGGCTCCTATACTGAGCCCAAATATAAAACCAAGGGGCCGATTTGAACAAACTTGAATCAGATCCACTTCACAATATTGCATACCAAATATCAAAAGATTCTGCCTGCTGGATCTGGAGATTATTTTCAAAGAAATTTGCCTGAAATGCAGTAAGTTCGAAATCGGGCTTCTATACTGAGCCCAAATATGAACCCAGGGGGCCAATTTGAACAAACTTGAATCAGATCCACCCTACAATGTTGATTACCAAATATCAAAAGATTCTGCCTGCTGGATCTGGAGAAGATTTTTTAATGTTTTTCTCATTGCCTGCGGTGTTAAAAAGTGCTGAGTCAGCACTTTTTCAAAGTCCCGAAACTGTACCCTATGATAAAACCGATGACAATTTTTTTTTACCAATTCTTTCTGTTGGTCCTAAGGAAGCTTCACACCAAATAAAAATTCTCGGTGCCGTGCAGTTTTGGAGATATGGGCGTTTTAATTTTTTTCTATTTTTAGCTCCTGCGGTTCCCATGGGGCTACAGGGGAAAAAAAATCAGCATAAATTAGGTACTTATGACCCAATAAGCCCTCACATAAAATTTGGTTCAAATCAGCCTCTCGGTTCGGAAAATAGAAATTTTGGGCAGGGCCAAAAATTTTGCCCCTCCCATAACGACGCCAAGTATAGCACCACAAACTTCTCTTGAACAATTCTGAGTCTACACCTAAAAAGGAAGCTGCACACCAAATATCAAGTCTCTGCTACTTCTGGTTCATGAGAAGAAGATTTTTTAAGATTTCAGCACACTTTTTGGGTGTGGCCCTACCCACTAGCGAGGCAACTTGATTTAACAAAATCAAATTGCGATGTCATAACAAACTATTATCTCAAATATCAATTAAATTGGTTCAGCGGTTTGTGAGGAGAAGACGCAAACACCTTGTTCACGGATGACGATGGACGACGACAGACGACGGACGGTGAGTGATCACTATAGCTCTCCTGACTGAAAGTCAGGTGAGCTAAAAACTAATTTCCGGATTTTGGTCCAAAATTTCTAAGTCTTGACCGGGACCCCAAATTTTCAGACTAAATATGAACCCAGGGACTTGGCTTGAACAAACTTGAATCTCACCTCCCTAAGAATGCTGCATACCAAATATCAAAAGATTCTTATTGGTAGATCTGAAGAAAATGATTTTTAAAGAATATTCCTCATATTGCACTAATTTAAACATTTGGGCTTCCAGAGAGAGCCCAAATATGGACCCGGGAAACTGATTTCAATAAACATGTGAAACAATCTTCCAAAGATGTTATATGTGAAATTTGAAAGCTTTTGGAGCAGTGGTTTGGGAGAAAAGTAGTGTTAAATGTTTTTCCCATTACCCACAGTGTTAAAAAAATACTGACTCAGCACTTTTTTCAAAGTCCCCAAAAAGTACCCCATGATGAAACCGATAGCAATTTTTTTTTACCATTCCATTCTGTTGGTCCTAAGGAAGCTGCACACCAAATAAGAATTCTCAGTGCCATGCAGTTTTGGAGATATGGGCGTTTTAATTTTTTTCTATTTTTAGCTCCTGTGGTTCCCATGGGGTGACGGAAAAAAAAAATTGGGGCATAAATTGAGAACTTTTGACCCAATAAGCCTCCATTTCAAATTTGATTCAAATCTGCCTCTTGGTTTGGAAAACAGAAATTTTGGGCGGGGCGACAATTCTTGCCCCTCCCATAACGAAGGCAAATATAGCTCCTCGAACTTCTCTTGAGCAAATCTGAGCATACAACACATAAGGAAGTTGCACACCTAATATCAAGTCTCTGCTACTGCTGGTTCATGAGGAGAAGATTTTTTAAGATTTTGGTCTTCCTTGCGGGCGTGGCACCACCCAGAGAGAGGAGCAACTTCACTTGAACAAATCCAAATTGGCATTGGGTCATAAACATTTACCCAACATTTGAATAAAATTGGGCGGACGGCAGACAGAAAGTGAACACTAAAGCTCCCCTTGTGCTTAGCTCAGGTGAGCTAATAAAAGAAGTGCCACTGCATGAAGTATGAGGGTTAATGTGAATGGTCGCTAAGTTTATTCACCCACATATGGAAAGTCATAAAAAACATTGAGGAATCACTCATAACAGGTAGAAAACCCTTGTTCTGATTTAGGAAACCAGATGAAATGAAACAAACAGTGCTGCAATTCCTGTAATCATTGTAGAAATTCCTTAACTTAAAAATCATCCTAAATTATTTCATGTTTTAAACTGAAGAACAAGAAAGTTTAAATGCAGAATGCTGCAAACAAAGTTACCTTTTGTTGGTTTTTTATGCTTTCAGGATCATCTTACGAAGAAATCAAACCTAAAAGAGAAGCATGTTGCTCTTAAGGTATGTTTTGTTGATGAAATTTAGAAGGAAAAGTATTCAATTATGTGAAAAACAAGAGGCCCCAGGGGGCCTGAGGGCACTCACCTGACATGGTAGTTTAAATATCAAACCAGGGACTTGACTTGAATAAGCTGCAAACGCCCCTCCTAAGAAAAGCATATACCAACTAGATGAAGTGATTGTGCCCACACAATACACAGGATTTTCCTTCTATTTTCAGTTCCTGCACTTTTACGTCCCAATATTGAGATAAACGCATAAAAAACAGATTTTTTTCCCAAACAAAATATTTTCAGCCTAAATTTTTTTCTTCCTCTTAAAACGCATAAAAAACGATAAAACTAATAACCGGATTTTGGTCCAAAATTTTCTAAGTCCAACCCGGACCCCAAATTTTCGGTGTAAAAAAAAAAATAAAAAATTTTTTGTTTTAAAATTGACAGAAACAAAAAAAAAATGTCCAGATTTTGGTCCAAAATTGTCCAAGTCCCACCTGGACCCCAAATTTTCAGGGTAAAAAAAATAAAAAATTTTTGTCTAAAAATTGACAGAAACGCATAAAAACAGAAAAAAAAAATTTCCGGATTTTGGTCCAAAAAAGTCCCCCCCGGACCCCAAATTTTCAGTGTAAAAAAAATAATTCTTTTTTGTCTTAAAATTGACCGAAACACATAAAAAACCAAAAAAAAATTCCAGATTTTGGTCCAAAACGGGACCCCAAATTTTCAGCCTAAATATGAACCCAGGGACTTGGCTTCAACAAACTTGAATCTCACCCCCCAAAGGATGCTGCATACCAAATATCAAAAGATTCTTATTGGTAGTTCTGAAGAAGAGATTTTTAAAAAATACTCCTCATACTGCACTAATTTAAACATTTGGGCTCCCATAGAGAGCCCAAATATCGACCCAGGCAATTGATCTCAATAAACATGTGAAACAATCTTCCAAAGATGTTATATGTGAAATTTGAAAGCTTTTGGAGCAGTGGTTTGGAAGAAAAGTAGTCATGTTTTTCCCATTACCCACAGTGTTAAAAAATGCTCAGGACTTTTTCAAAGTCCCCAAAAAGTACCCCCATGATAAAACCGATGGCAATTTTTTTTTTACCATTCCATTCTGTTGGTCCGAAGGAAGCTTCACAACAAATAAGAATTCTCAGTGCCGTGTAGTTTGGGAGATATGGGCGTTTTAATTTTTTTCTATTTTTAGCTCCTGTGGTTCCCACAGGGCTATGGGAAAAAAAAATTTCTGCATAAATTAGGTACTTATGACCCAATAAGCACTCATGTAAAAGTTGGTTCAAATCGGACTCGTGGTTTGGAAAATAGAAATTTGGGGCGGGGCCAAAATTTTTGCCCCTCCTTTAACATCGTCAAATATAGCCCCTCGAACTTCTCTGAACAAACTTGAGTCTACACCTCAAAAGGAAGCTGCATACCAAATATCAAGTCTCTACTATTGCTGGTTCTTGAGAAGATTTTTTAAGAATTGGAGCATTTTTGCCCCATCCCTCTGCTCAATATGAGCCGAAACCTAATTTGACAAAAAATCAAAATGCCCTTATATAACCCCTACTCACATGAAATTTCATTAATATGCGGCCAGTGGTTTGGGAGAAAAAGGCCCAAACACCACCTTCACGACGGACGACGAACGCCGGACGACAGACGAAAAGTGATCAGAATAGCTCACCCTGACTTTCAGTCAGGTGAGCTAAAACAGCCTACATGGACCACTTTGTCTGCTATACCGACCTGAAGAAAAATTTTAAAGAATACCCCCATGGGGAAACCCAAATACGAACCAGGGGCCTTTGTTTGAACAAATTTGAATTGCACCCCTTAAGAATGCAGATACCAAATATTAAACTGGGTAGAGACCCTACTGAGGAAGACACCAAAACATTATTCCTGTTGGCAGGAAGGAACTAGAAAACCGACATGTCAGAAAAGGCCTCGCTGGGAAGTATATCATTCATGGAAAAAAATTAAGTAAAGATATCTCAAGTCGAAGAAGAGAACTGCAATGGTTAAAGGGCTAACATGATATCCAGCATGGTCGCTGCCCAGCCAATGACAATTTTCTGGTCAAATTACCCTTGTTGACAAATTGCATCCTGATTGGTCCCGACTGACTGTCAGAGAACAAGATGAATTTTTCTTGATTTTTTGACGATTAAAGTCCCATAAATCTGGGACAAACATATTCAAATATCATCAAAAACGAAAGGGAGCTTCCTTTGATCATTTCAAGCATTTTGTAAAAAAAAAAAAATATGAAAATTCAGCCAGACAAACTTGACTCATTGCACAACATATAATTTTTTCTTGATTTTTTGACGATTAAAGTCCCATAACTCTGGAACGATAAATTCAAATTTCGTCAAAAACGAAAGGGAGCTTCCTCAGATCACTTCAAACATCTGGTATAAAAAATTCTGAAAATCCATCTTGGCCAACTTGACTTATCGTGCAACATAGAAAATATGGACAGATGGACAGAAAGACGGATAGAGTGATTACTATAGGGCACCCGCTTTACAAGCGGGGCCCTAATGAAGCACTCCCAGGAACTGAAATGTCCACAGAGCTGAACAAGGAGACAGAAGTGACAGCAAGATTGTCAACAATAGCAACCAAGGTGGAAGAACAAGAAGAGGGTGCGAACACACCTCCACATGGGACAAAATCCTGGGCTCCGCAACTGCAGAAACGACAGAAGCCACTTTCACCACAGATGCTACAGCGGATTCAGCCTGAGAAACAGGAGTCACTTCCTCCCCTGACATCCCAGAACAAGCAGGTGTCAGACTTGCAGAAACATTGGGGCCCACCAAAGCACTACAAGAAGCCCTTGTGCAGGAGCAGGAGGGACGAGAATGATAGTGGACCACATGGACCACCAAGCTTCAAAAAACCAGTGGTTGTCACCTATATGATTGGTCTGATGTCACCAACATGATTGGTCTGATGGCAAAGAGGGACAACTGATGTCACAGGCATTGTTGTAATTTTGAGTGCATAAAAAAACTTGTCAAGCCAAAAGGAAGGAATCCAAAGGGAAAATAATGGGCTTGGAAGGTAAGGCCAGGACTTTAAACTCTCTGAGGTGACTCAAAGTAGGAGCACTGGCTCCAGAGAGTAACAAGAGGCCCCAGAGGGCCTGATGTGCTCACTTTCTTGTGTGATATTGAAGGGTTCACATTTTGAATGTTCTCGAGAAATCATTTACCTGATTACTATAGTTAAAATTTCTCAAAACAAGTACTTATGGCTCATTAATATCTCGCTTGAAATTTGGTTCAAACCAACCTCTTGGTTCAGAAAATATAAATTCTGGGTGGGGTAAAAAACTGTTGCCACTCCTATAATGGCAAATATTGCCCCTGGAACTATTCTTGAACAAACATGAGTCCATGTCTCAAGAGTATCTGAGGAAGGATCTTCAGTGGATTTTTTAAAGAATATCCTCCATTTTTGCACAAACTTCAAATTCGAGCTCCCATAGGGAACCCAAATATAAACACAAGGACTTGGTTTGAAGAAAACTTGAATCGCACCCCCACAAGGGATGGTGTATACTAACTATCGAAAGATTCTGACCTGTGCATCTGAAGGAGATGATTTTTTAAAGAATGCCCCCTCATATTGCACTATGTTAGATTTTGGGCTCTCACGGAGCTCAAAATATGAACCCAGAGACTTGGCTGGAACAAACGTGAAGTGCACTGCCCTAAGGGTGAGTGCAGCATACTAAATATCAAAAGATTCTGACTTGTGGATTTGAAGGAGAACAATTTTTAAAAACATCATCTTCTTCAGATCCCTCATACTGACACTCAGTCAAAATTCAGACTCCCACGGGGAGCCCAAATATGAATCCAAGGACTTGGTTTGAACAAACTTGAATTGCACCCACTCTCCCCCTCCAAGGATGCTGCATACCAAATATCAAAAGATTCTGACTTGTTTATCTGACGAAGAAGAGTTTTAAAGAATAACACTCATATTGCACTAAGTTAGAATTTGGGCTCCCATTTGGAGCCCAAATATCAACCTAGGGACTTGGTTTGAACATTCTCATTCTAGAATCCCCCACCCCCCCCTCACCCCACCATAACCATATATCAAAAGATTCTAACTGGTGGATCTGAAGAAGATTTTTGAAGACGATCCCTCATATTGCACAAAGATAGAATTCAGGCTCCCACAGGGAGCTCAAATATGAACCCAGGGACTTGGTTGAAACAAATTTGAGTCCAGAGTCCAAACATCAACCCTGGGACTTGGTTTGAACAACCTTAGAATCTCACCCTCACTGGATACTGCATACCAAAAGAATTCTGACTTATGGATGACTTATGGATCTGAAGAAGATTTTTAAATATCTCTCATATTGTACCCAAGTTACAATTCAGGCTCCCACTGAGAGCCCAAATATGAACCCGGGTCTTGGTGTGAACAAACCTGAATCTTACCTCCTTAAGGCCCTAAGGATGCTGCATATCAAGTATCACAGACTGGCAAATCTGAAGATCTTTAAAGAATATTCCTAATACTTCACTAATTTAAACTTTTGGGCTTCCACAGCGGGTACAAATATGGACCCAGGGACTTTGGTCGAACAAATTTGAATCCCCCCCTCCCCCCTTCAATGCTGCACACCAAATATCAAAAGATTCTGACAGGAGGATCTGAACAAGATTTTTAAAGAATATCCAGCAAACTGCACTAAGTTAGAATTCGGGCTACAACTGAAGCCCAAATATGAACCCAAGGACTTGTTTGAACAAAACTGAACATTATTTCCCTCAGGATGCTGCATCTCAAACATCAAAAGATTGTGAATAGCACATATTGAAAGAGAAGATTTTAAAAGAATAACCTTCATATTGCACAAAGTACGAATTTGGGCTACCACAGGGACTTGGTTTGATCAAATTTGAATCTCACCCACCTAAGGATGCTGTATACCAAATATCAAACAATTCTGACTGTTGGGTCTGAAGAAGATTTTTTAAGAAAATCCTTCCTATTGCACAAAGTTAGAATATGGGCTACACCCAGGGACTTGGTTTGAACAAGACTGAATCTAATTTTCCTCAGGACGCTGCATCTCAAACATCAAAAGATTCTGAATAGTGAAAGAGAAGATTTTAAAGAATATCACTCGTGTAATGTATAAAGTCAGAATTCAGGCTCGCACAGGAAGACCAAATATTAACCCAGGGACTTGGTTTGAACAAACTATAATTCACCTAAGGATGTTGTATATCAAATATCACAAGATTCTGACTGTGGGGTCTGAAGAAGACGTTTAGAGAATATCCCTCATACTGCACAAAGTTAAATTTGGACTTCCGTTCAGAGCCCAAATATCAACCCAGGGACTTGGTTTGAACATTTTTGAATCCCATCCCAAGGATGCTGCATACCATATATCAAATGATTCTGACTGATCGACCTAAAGACGAGTTTTGAAGACTCTCCGTCATATTGCACAAAGTTACTGGTGGATCTGAAGAGGATTTTTAAAGAATATTCGCAATACTTCACTAATTTAAACATTTGGGCCCCCACAGGGTTTGAACAAACTACAATCTCACTCATGCGGCATAGTAAATCTCAAGAGATTCTTACTTGTGGATCTGAATTAGATTTTTAATGAATATCCTTCATATTGCACGAAGTTAGAATTTGGGTTCCAGTGGGAGCCCAAATATGAATCCAGATCTTGGTTTGAACTTAAATCCCCCCTCCCCCCCACCCCACTCCCCCCCCCCCACCCCCAGGATGCTGCATACCAAATATCGAAAGATTCTAACTGGTGGTTCTGAAGAAGATTTTTAAAGAATATCCCTCATATTGCAATAAGTTAGAATTTGGGCTTTTCACAGCAAGCCCAAATATGGGCCCAATTATTTGGTTTGAAGAAATTTGAATTGAACCCCCCCCCCCCTCCCCCCAAGGATGCTGCATAACAAATAGCAAAAGATTCTGACTAGTGAATCTGAAGATGAAGATTTTTAAATAATTCCCCTCATATGCACTCCGTTAGAATTCGGGCTCCTACTGGAGCCGAATATGAACACAGGGACTTGTTTGAACAACCTGATTCTCACCCCCCAAAGGATGCTGCATACCAAATATCAAAAGATTTTGACAGGTGGATCTGAAGAAGAGTTTTAAATAATATTCCTCATATTTGCACTAATTTAAAATTTGGGCTCCCACAGAGAACCCAAATATTCAGCCAGGAACCTGATTTCAACAAACCTTTTTATCACTCTTCTAAAGATGTTATATGTACAATATAAAAGCTTTTGGAGCAGTGGTTTTGAAGAAAAAGATTCTTTAATGTTTTTCTCATTGACTTCAGTGTTAAACAAGTGCACCGCCTGGCAGTGGCATTATATTGATTGATTTATTTATTTATTGATTTATTTATTGGTGTTTAAGGTCACATACTTATGCACAATGGCCAATCATGACCGTGACAGTTTTACAGGCGGAGGAAGCCGGAGTACCTGGAGAGAAGCAACGGTGAGCAACTGTCACCTCCCCAACATACTAACACCACACAAACACGGTTAGCATTGGTTGAAGACAGGTGCACCATCGACGTGCAGTACGCTTTAGTACACAGCGTCACCGTGTCCCCCACATGGGCAATGGGGGTAAAGTGTCTTGCCCAAGGACACAACGCGGTTGCCGCAGGTGGGATTCGAACTGAGGACCCTCTTGGCTTGCAGCCTGCACCTCTACCTACTGAGCCACCGTGCCCCCAGTGGCATCATAATACGATCGCAATGCCAAGGTTCCCCCAAAGGAGGCAAATCCAAAGGGAGCTGTATAGCTTTGAAGTTACTTAGTGGGTAAGGAAAAAACTTATAAAAAAAACCGAAGTGGATAAATAAAATTTGTAAACATCCAAGATGGCTGCCATATTGAACATGGCAAAATGCTGGTCATCGAAAAGAACCATCCTCCAGACATGATCAATTAACCAAGAAAAGATAGTGTCAGTAGGAAATTTGATTTTCAAGTTATCATGCGGATAAGCAAAAAATTCCTAAAACAAGAGACCCCCAATCGCTCACCCAGACAAAGTAGTTCATAGAAGTATTTTGAATCACATTCACCTAATCATGGCTGATAAACACTGTAGAGGAATGAAGTCATGCAATTATTCATAGCTCAGGTGTCGATTGATTATTACCAAAGGCCTTGCTGACTAGGTCCCATTCCACTTGTTGTAGATAAGCACTGCCAAATTTCCAATATCATAGCGGTAAAATTGTTTTGCATATTATTGAAAGATTTTCACTGGTGAATTCAAAGAATTGTTTAACAAGATACTCCTGAAATTGCAACAAGTTACAACTCAGGTCTCGGGTGGATTTCGAAGAATTTTTTCACAAGAATACTCTTGTATTGCAACAAGTTACAATTCGGGTTACAAAAGTTACAAATATTAACCAGAAACTCAATCTGAACAAACCCAAATCTACCCCCCTCCACCCCCCCCCCCCCCACCCACCCCTCATCCCACAAACACACAAAGATGTTCAAAACCAAATATGAAAAGATTCTGACTGGTGGGGATCTGAAGAAGATATTAAAAAAACCAATTCCTCCTATTGCACTAAGTTAAACTAATAGAGAGCCCAAATATTAGTCCAGGGATTCAATTTCAAGAAACTGGAATCTGACCCCCCCAGAGATGTATTATACCCAATATGAAAGGATTCTGACTGATGAATCTGAAGATGATGATTTTTAAAGAATACCTCTCATATAGCACTAAGTTGGATTTTGGGCTTCCACAGGCAGCCCAAATATGAACCCAGGGACTTGATTTGAACAAACTTGAATCACACCCCCCTGAGGATACTGCATATCAATATCAAAATATTCAGACTTGTAAATCTGAAGAAGATTTTCAAAGAGTAACCCTCATATTGCACTAAGTTAGAATTTGGGATCCCATGGGCAGCCCAAATATCAACCTAGGGACATGGTTTGAAAAAAATTGAATTGCTCCCACCTAAGGATGCTGCATACCAAATATCAAAAGATTCTAACTGGTGGATCTGAAGTAGAAGATTTTCAACGAGCACCTCCTCATATTGCACTAATATAAACTTTGGGCTCTCACAGGGATTTTGCATTCAACAAACATGGTAATCTATCTTCTAAACATGTTACAAGTGAAATATGAAAGAAAACTTTTGGATCAATAGTTTTGGAGAAGATGATTCTTTAACATTTTTCCCATTGCCTCAGTGTTAAAAAAAAAACGACTCGGCACTTTTTCAAAGTCCCAGAAAAGATCTGTATGATCAAACCGATAGAGATTTTTTCTACCACTCTGTTTGCTGGTCCTAAGGAAGCTTCACACAAAATAACAGGAGGCCCCAAGGGGCCAGAGGGCACTCACCTGACATGGTAACCTACATATCAACAAAGGGACTTGATTTCAACAAGTTGCATCTGCCCCTCCTAAGAAAAACTTATACCAACTAGAGGTACTGTGAGCAAACTCACAAAGTGATCCCCCCCCCCCACACCTGAAATGTATAAGGTAGATTATCTCCCCTTGGAAATGTCAAGAACGGAATTATATTGCTTCATGCACATCTTCATATGGAGTTCTTCCACTGTGTAAAGTTTCATGAAAAATTCTTCAAATGGTTTAGGAGGAGTTGCGCTTACAAGGATGGACAGACGGTATAAGTTAGATTATCTCCCCTTGGAAATGTCAGAACGGAATTATATTGCTTCATGCACATCTTCATATGGAGTTCTTCCATTGTGTAAAGTTTCATGAAAATTCTTCACATGGTTTAGGAGGAGTTGCGCTTACAAGGATGGACAGACGGTATAAGTCACATTATCTCCCCTTGGAAATGTCAGAACGGAATTATATTGCTTCATGCACATCTTCATATGGAGTTCTTCCATTGTGTAAAGTTTCATGAAAATTCTTCAAACGGTTTAGAAGGAGTTGCACTTAGAACTATGGACAGACGGTATAAGTTAGATAATCTCCCCTTGGAAATGTCAGAACGGAATTATATTGCTTCATGCACATCTTCATATGGAGTTCTTCCATTGTGTAAAGTTTCATGAACATTGTTCAAACGGTTTAGGAGGAGTTGCGCTAACAAGGATGGTCAGACGGACAGATTATCTCCCCTTGGAAATGTCAGAACGGAATTATATTGCTTCATGCACATTGCCATATAGAGTTCTTCCATTGTGTAAAGTTTCATGAAATTCTTCAAACAGTTTAGGAGAAGTTGCGCTTACGATGGATGGACAGACGGACAGACGGACGGAGAGGGTGATTTCTATATACCCCCCAAACTTTGTTTGCGGGGGGGGGGGGGGGGGGGGGCGTGGGGGGGGGGGGGGTATAAATATCAAAAGATTCTTACCAGTGAACAAAAGTTTTTTAAAGAATACTCTTCATACTGAACTAAGTTATAATTTGGGCCCAAATATGAAACTCAGGGACTTGGCTTGAACAAACTTGAACCTCACACCCCTCAAGGATGCTGTATACCAAATATCAAAAGATCCTGACTACTTGATTTGAAGGCAAATCTTTTTAAAGAATCTCCCTTATACTGAACTAAGTTATAATTCAGGCTCCCACAGGGAGCCCAAATATGAATTCAGGGACTTAGCTTGAACAAACTTGAATCCTCTCACCCCCCTTAAAGATGCTGAATACTAAATATAAGACTCTGATTGGCAGATCTGAAGAAGATTTTTAAAGAATATTCCTCATATATGTATTGCATTAATTTGAACATTTGGGCTCCCATAGAGAGCCCAAATATGGACCCAGGGATTCAATTGCAACAAACATGTGAATCAATCTTCCAAAGATTTTATTTTACCTTTTTCTTTCTGCCGCTCCTAAGGAAGCTTCACACCATATAAAAATTCTCAGTGCCATGTAGTTTTTGGAGATATGGGCATTTTAAATTCTATTTTTAGCTCTTGCAGTTCCCGTGGGGCAACAGAAAAAAAAGTTTTCAGCATAAATTAGGTACTTATGACCCAATACACCCTCATATCAAATTTGGTTCAAATTGACCTCTTTGTTTGGAAAATAAAAACTTCACTCTCACCCCCCTAAGAATGCTGTACACCAAATATCAAAAGATTCTGACCAGTGGATCTGAAAAAAAAGATTTTTAAAGAATATTTGTCATACTGAACAAGTTATAATTTGGGCTCCCCAAAAGGAGCCAAATATGAACCGAGGGACTTGGCAAGAACAAACTTGAATCTCACCTCCCTAAGGATGCTGTATACCAAATATCAAAAGATTCTGGCTGTTGGATGTGAAAATTTTTTTTAAAAAATATACCTCGTATTAAACTAAGTTATAATTCAGGCTCCCACAGGGAGCCCAATTATGAACTCAGGGACTTGGCATAAACAAACTTGGAATCTCACCGCCCTAAGGATGCTGCATACCAAATATCAAAAGATTAGCTCTTGCAGTTCCCGTGGGACAACAGGAAAAAAGTTTTCAGCATAAATTAGGTAATTATGACCCAATATGCCCTTATATCAAATTTGGTTCAAATCAACCTCTTTGTTTGGAAAATAAAAACTTCGCTCTCACCCCCTAAGAATGCTGTACACCAAATATCAAAAGATTCTGACCAGTGGATATGAAAACAAGAGTCCCCACGGGGCCTGAAGTGCTCATAGAACACAATATAAACAGAGTCCAAGAATGAATCTACATTAAGCAATCCATCTCCATAGGCTAAACTGTCAATCCTCGAGTCCCTCAGGAGTGACAAAAGACAAAAATAATCTGGATACATGCCTTTTCTTTAGTTGATCATAATGTAAAACGTAGAGCTCCCCTATGAAGCCACTTGATTCAACCTATGTGGATTAATCTTAGTTACACACCTCTAGAGGGTACTGAATACAAAATTTTTAAATCTTCAGAAAAATGGCCAATTCTGGCAACCCATATTGAGCACAAATATTAACCCAGGCTCTTGATTTGAACTCAGTTGAATCTGACCTCCCTAGAGATGTTGTGCATCAAATATGAAAGCATTCTGACTGTTGGATCTGAAGAAGAGAAATTTTAAAGAAATTTCTTCATATTGCACTAAGTTAAGATTTGGGATACCATAGCGAGCCCAAATATTACCCTATGGATCTGATTTGAACAAACTTAAATCTGCTCCAACCCCCCCCCCCCCCCCCCCCCCCCCCCCTCCATAGAGATGTTGTATACCAAATATGTGAGCATTGTCTTGTGGATCTGAAGAAGAGGATTTTTGAAGAAATTCCCTCATATTGTACGAAGTTAAATTTCAGGTTCCCATATGGAGCCCAAATATTAACCCAGACCACCTCCTCCCCCCCCCCCCCCCCCCCCCCCTCCCGAGATGTTGTATACCAAATATGAAAGCATTTCGACTCGTGGATCTGAAGAAGAAGATTTTTAAAGAAATTTTCACATATCGCACTAAGTAAAAATTTGTCTACCACAGCATGCCCAAATATATACCTAGGGATCTGTTTTGAACAAACTTGAATCTGAACCCAATAGAGATGTTGCACACCAAATATGAAAGCATTCTGCCTGGTGGATCTGAAGAAGATTTTTAAAAATTATCCACCATATTGAACAAAGTTAAAATTTGGGCTTCCGTAGGGACTTGGTTTGAACAATCTTGTATGTAAATGTACATACTGAAATTGAATATTGGGCTTATGGCCGATATGAGAAGAAAGGAATAAGTCAGATTTACCCAGAGTCAGGGCAGTGTCTGTCAGTCTGTGTATAAGTTACCACAGGATCGCTATGAGTTTTATATATAAGGGATTTAATCTTACTGGGAGAATATACTGGGAGAATATGTAGTTCCACGCAGAGAGAGTCAATCTGACACGGGTGATTCTGTTCTTCTCACCGAGGAATGGACTCCACAAAACGATCGGATAAATTGTCTTGGGGAGTTGATTTGGTGGTGAGTTGACCAGGAACTGAGAAACACAGCCCCACATTGACATTCTAATTGCAACTTTGCAGGGTTAGATCAAGTTATTCACGCATTTTCATGGAACTTAAAACATCGGTATAGGCATCTGCCGATTTTTAACATCGGTACCGGCCAATGGTTCGTTTATGATATCGGTTCATCACTAGTCGATCTGAATGAGAAGACTTTTAAAGAATACTCCTCATATTGCACTAAGTTAGAATTTGGGCTCCCACGGGGATCCCAATTATGAACCCAGGGACACATGTGGGTAGTCATGTTTGTCTTTACTAATGGGGTCAACTTCGAGCAGTGAAATGTCTGTTGCTCTCAACACTGGACAGGAATCAAATACCGGAGATCTATTAAATGTTTACTTAAAATAAATTAATAAGATTGTCATTATCTCGAATGATTTTATTCCTATTTCTAACACAAATGATAAGTCATGCAACGCAAGGGCCGGCACTCATCTTTCTGTTCAATGTGATATATCCCTAAATACCACAAACACAAAGGTGCGTAATTCCCCGAGCCTGAAATTGCACAAACTCAGTCATGTACAATAATAAGAAATCACAAACATGAACAAATATGCTGAAACTTGAAGTAGTTTCATTTGTTTTTATTTAGTTTTTAAAGTAACTTTGAGGGATGAAGGGGAGGGGGAGGGGGTGGAGGAGGGGGTAAATAAAATGAGAGTGCTGCAAATAATACACCTTATTAGAATATAGTTTAATAATTATTAGTGAACTTCTTTTTTTAAAAATTAATTATGAGGGAGAGGGGGCTGGCTCTGGGCATTTCAAGAAATGACGTTGCAACGGACTGGTCAATGGTGTGGACTTTCAACACTAAATATTAACAATTAATTTTAGATTAGGAAAAGACTAGGGCCAGGGGAGGGAGTTGAACATTGGATCTTCATCAAAAGGTATGCATAAAAATGTTTTGAAAGTGGGGGTGGGGGTGGGGAGGTGGGGGTGGGCTCTTAATTTTTGTGTTACAATATGACCAGAGTTAAGTTAAATGTGACTTCTCATCATTACCAGAAAAATGGTTATGCAAACCAAAAAGATTATGCCAACATTCTAGAATTAATGCAAATTTCTCATTTTTAAAGTCCTTTGCTACTGCTGGTTTTTGAGAAGAAGATTTTTAAAGATTTTTTCTCATTGTGGGGCATGGCCCCACCCCAGGGGTGAGGCAAATTGATTTGAACAAAAACCAAAAATGTGATGTCATAAGAATCTCAAATTTCACCTAAATCAGTTCCGTGGTTTAGAAGACGCAATCACCATGGGCAACGGACGTACAGTGATCACTAAAGCTCACACTGACTTTAGGTCAAGTAAGCTAAAAATGACCTTGTACAGGGTAATGTCTTGGTGAAATACTTGTAGAACCAGCAATGAGAAATTGGGAAATTCTGGTGTAAAATTGGTAATTTTTACTGAAAATTTGGAAAAGACATGCCTATTTCATGAGGGGAAAGGAGCTGAATACTGCCCCCCATTGCTGACACCCATGTGAATCCTTTTTTTCATGCGATGACCTTTCTGATATGTCAATAAATGTTTAGTTCCCTTGAAAGTCCACAAAAAAAGACAAAGAATGAGACAAACAGGGGCATGAACTGAACATGCTTCACAAGTATAATGATTGCATAGTATTGCTTGTATTCAAAGTATTCTCATCCAGCTCATTATTCTTCATGTGCTTGGACGATGAGATATTTCAACTTAAACACAACCCTTGGTGAGGATTTCAGTTCATTCAGATTAGAACTATATTCCATCTTTTCAGTATTCAAACACTGATGTGCTTCAATCTTTATTTTATTCTTCAAATCTTGTTGTTTATTTTTTTCAAGAGAAAGTATGATGCTCTCAGAAAGACGCTGAAGAATATGGATTGTGAGATAGGTTTGTGTGTTTGCTATTCTTTTTCTCACATCATTGTGGAAGTTATGATTATTTGTCACCAGGAAGGAAAACATTTTCATTTAATTTATTTCCCTTATAATCATAGTGTATAACATTTGTTGTGTACATCTGAAGGTAGATAACTCATGCAAACGACTGTTGATCATGATCCATTCATAAACTTCAACAAAACTTATGATAGAAAAAGAAAGAATTATGATTCTTCATAAGAAGCAAATTTGATGTTTTCATGTCCCCTGCCGAGGTTCAGATTAAGGTAAATTAAAATTTTGCTGAAGTATTAATAAAAGCAACAAGAGGCCGCATGAGGCCTAAATCGTTCACCTGATAACACATCCCACATCATTTTGGATTAAGTACCTTCCACTGGGATCCCACATATGAAACCAGGGACTTGGTTTCAACAAACTTGAATTACACCCCCTAAGTATGCAGCATACCAAATATCAAAAGATTCTGATTGGTTGATCTGAAAGAAGATTTTTAAAGAATATTCCTCATATAGCACTAAGTTAGAATTCGGCCTCCCACGGGGAGCCCATATATAAACCCAGGAATTTGGTTTGAACAAACTTTTAATCATAACCTCCTAAGGATGCTGCACTCCAAATATCAAAAGATTCTGACTTGTGGATCTGAACAAGATTTTTAAAGAATATCCCTCATATTGCACAAAGTTAAAATTCGAGCTTCGCTGGGAGCCCAAATATGAACCCAGGGACTGGGTCTGAACAAACTTGAATCACACACCACTAAGGATGCTGCAAACCAATTATCAACAGATTCTAACTTGTCAATCTGAAGGCAAAGATTTTTTAAGAATACCACTAATATTGCACTAAGTTAGAATTTGGGAGCCCAAATATAAACTCGGGGACTTGGTTTGAGTGCACTTGAATTGCAACCCCCCCCCCCCCCCCCCCCTTAAGGATACTGCATACCAAACTTCAACAGATTCTGTCTGGTGGATCTGAAGAAGACGATTTTTAAAGAATATTCCTCATAATGCACTCCCCCTTAAGATGCTGCATACCAAACATCAACAGATCCTGTCTGGTGGATCTGAAGAAGATTTTTAAAGAATATTCCTCATATTGCACTAATACAAACTTTTGGGCTCCCACAGAGAACCCCAAATGGACCCAGGGATTTGATTTCAACAAACATGGTAATCAACCTTCTAAATTCTTGTCCCATAACAAAGGCAAATATTGTCCCTCAGAATTCTCTTGAACAAACTTGAGTCTACACCTCAAAAGGGTGCTGCATACCAAATATCAAATCTCGGCTACTGCTGGTTCATAAGATTTTTTTAAACATTCAGAGTTTTTGGCCCCAGACCCCTGCTCAATATAAGCAGAAACCTTAATTTGGTGTTACACAAAATGGCCCTATATAACCATCACTCAAGTGAAATTTCATTAAAATGTGCCAAGGAGTTTGGGAGAAAAAGACTAAAATACCACCTTTACGACGGACAACAGACAAAAAGTGATCAGAAAAGCTAATCCTGACTTTCAGTGACCTAATAAAATATAAAAATCTGATTGAAATCTGTTGACCTTGAGTAATGTTATTGTCTCAAAAGTGTCAAGAAATGAAACTGTTCTGTAAGGGACAATATACCCCTTCCAGCTGCTGCAGTTCAGTAATGACAAGCACAGTAAAATGTTAAATAGAAAGCTGATATCTCAGTTTTGTGAAAAAAAAGTCTGCAAAACTTGAAATTTCACAGAAATTTGTAATTCTGCAAAAATTACAGGCTTTTCCAATTACAGAGTTCTGTGCTAAGAATGGAAAGGGTCAAACGAACTGGAATACAGAACATTCAGTGTGTTTTTCAAATCAAGGGAAAGAAACCAGACCAGTTGAGAAATGGTTAAATCATTGATTTTTGCTACCGGATGTAGGCAGTGACAGTGCTTTATAGAAGTGCCACCTTTTAAAAACAAGAGGCCCCAGGGGGCCTGAGGGCGCTCACCTGACATGGTAGTTTAAATATCAAACCAGGGACTTGACTTGAATAAGCTGCATACGCCCCTCGTAAGAAAAGCATATACCTACTAGATGAAGCGATTGTGCCCACACAATACACAGGATTTTCCTTCTATTTTCAGTTCCTGCACTTTCACATCCCAAAATTGAGATAAACGCATAAAAAACAGATTTTTTTCCCAAACAAAATACTTTCAGCCTAAATTTTTTTCTTCTTCTTAAAACGCATAAAAAACGATAAAACTAATTTCCGGATTTTGGTCCAAAATTTTCTCTAAGTCCCCAAATTTTCTGTGTAAAAAAAAAAAATTTTTTTTTCTTAAAATTGACAGAAACGCATAAAAAACAAAAACAAAAAAATTCCGGATTTTGGTGCAAAATTTTCAGGGAAAATTTTTTTTGTTTGTTTTTGTCTTAAAATTGACAGAAATGCATAAAAAACAAAAAAAACAAAATTTCCGGATTTTGGTCCAAAATTTTCTAAGTCCCTTCGGACCCCAAATTTTCTGGGGAAAAAAAATAAATTTTTTTGTCTTAAAATTGATAGAAATGCATAAAAAACAAAAAAAATTCTGGATTCTGGTCCAAAATTTTCTAAGTCCCTTCGGACCCCAAATTTTCAGTGTAAAAAAAAAAATTTTTTTGTCTTAAAATTGACCGAAACGCAGAAAAAACAAAAAAAGCCATCTTGAATTTTAGACCGCATCCAGAAACACTCGTTCTCGTCCCAAGGTGATAACAAAGGTACCCAAGACATTTCGTGAAGATCAGTTCATAAATACAGACTCTTGCCCGAGTCGTATTGACATGTGTACTTACTGTGTGTAAGTCGTACTGAAAAAATCAAAGTTCATCTAATTTGCATAATTTCTGCACGAGAAAAAACCCGTATTATATGTGAATTATCCCATGGTACTAAACATTCACACACAAAATTATTCAAATCAGCGCTTTCATAAGGAAGTTCTGTGCAAAAATCTGATTGCACCTAATTTTGTACAAAATGGCTGCCATCGGCCATCTTGAATTTCGGACCGGACCCTAAAACACTCGTTCTCGTCCCACGGTGATACCAAAGGTACCCAAGAAGTTTCGTAAAGATCGGTTCATAAATACGGCCTCTAGCCCGAGCCGTATTGGCATTTGCACTTACAGTGCTGAAAGTAACACCAAAAAACATCAAAATTAGTCTAATTTGCACAATTTACGCACGAGAAAAAAACCCATATCATATGTGATGTATCCCATGGTACTAAACATTCATACAAAAAATTATTCAAATCAGAGCTTTCATGCGGAAGTTCTGTACAAAAAACAGATTTCTGCATCGTCGCTACAAAATGGCGGCTGGCAGCCATCTTGAATTTCGGACCGCACCCAAAAACACTCGTTCTCGTCCCACAGTCATAACAAAGGTACCCAAGAAGTTTTGTAAAGATCGGTTCATAAATATGGCCTCTAGCCCGAGCCGTATCCAATTGTTGACGTACGGCCAGACGGACAGATGGACGACGGACGACAGGCCATGACAAAAGCTCAAATTTGGCTTCACCAAAGTTGAGCTAAAAAATGGTCAACTGGTTTATGAGAAGTCGACAACATGTTAACAGACGAACAAAGAGCGATCAGTTAAGCTCTCTTGACTTTCCTGATATTGAACTAAGTAATAATTTGGGCTGCCACAAGGCACCCTGATATAAAACCAGGCACTTGGCTTCAACAAACTTGTATCTATCAAAGATGCTGCATACCAAATATCAGAAGTTTCTGACTACTGGATCTGAAGAGAAATATTTTTAAGAATATTTTTTACTATTCTATTCTGCTGGTCCTAAGGAAGCTTCACACCAAATAAAAATTCTCAATGCCCTATTGTTTTAGAGATATAAGAGTTTGAATTTTTTTCTAATTTTAGCTCCTGAGGTTTCCACAGGGCAGCAAAAAAATCTTTTTTTTGGGGGGGGGGTGGGGAGGGGGGGCATAAATCCAATACTTATGACCCAACAATACTTCACATCAAGTTTGTTTGAAATCGGCCTCTCAGTTTGGAAAATAAAAATTTTGGGCAGGGCAAAAAAATACTGCCCCTCCCATAATGATCGCAAATATTGCCCCATGAACTTTCTTGAACACTATTGAATCTACACCACAAATGGAAGCTCCATACCAAATATGAAGTCTCTGCTACTGCTGGTTCATAATAAGATCCCCACCCCAAGGGAGAGGCAACCTAATTTGAACAAACCTGAATCGGAATGTGGAAATAAGCATTTACACCAAATTTGAAAACAAATTGCCTAGTGATTTAGGAGAAGTCGATATCGTAATGTTGACTCACAACAAATAACGGATGACTCTTGAGAATATTTGATATATGATTTGAAATTCGATTCCAATTCCAAGTCGATATTTCAAACTCAAATATTTTTTTAGCATACTCTGACAATGAGGGTCGTACACAATATGCACATCGATTTCAACTGTTTGTGTGGAGTTCAATTCTCAATATGTATCCTGGCCTTCCCGAATTGGGCGAACGATCGTTTCATTCGCCCAAAGGTTACCTAAATTTTGTTAAGGCGAGCCATTTTTACGTTCGCCCAAATTAAAACATGTAAACCAAACAAATAAAAGTGATCCCGAAAAATCATGCTCAGATCACTGCGATTTTATTTCGTTATGGCTGAGATAAGAATATTGACCGATTTTTTTGACCACACACACACACCTACACACACACACACACTTGAATCACTATATGCCACCCGACTTAAGTTGGGGAGGCATAAAAATAAACGACAAACAAATATATACATTGTTTCATTGCCTTCTTAATGATTTTTTTTTTTATGCCAAAGTGTCATTCACCTATTTTCGTTCCAGTATTGTCAATACGACATGCAGTGACACTGATCTTCTCACAACACCAATTTTTTTATAAAGGACGAAGGAGCCATAGGCACCCGAGTTGAGACGGGGGCGAAGCCGACGTCGAAACTCGTGAGTTCCTTATACTAATTTCACACTTTTTTTATTAACGTAGGATGTAGTTAACGAGATGAGACTTCAAGAGAATGACTCTGGCTGATTAAACTTTTGGGGGGATTTTTTCCTAAAGGAACCGGGGACAAATGAGGTTACATTTTTTTCAAGGATACTCGGATGCTAAAACAAGTGATGGCTCTCCACCATTGCTTTCACCTTCATTGGGTCAAGGGACCCTTAATATATTGGGTGGGGGGAGGGGGGGGGGGATGGGGGGGGGGGTTGGGTTGATGGGGCTGATGGGTCACTGATTTTGTTACATGACGTCCATAGCAAATAAAGCACGCCCCCAGCAACGGGCAAACTACTGGGCCAATTTTGATACATGGACCCAACATGCATTGCAAACGAAAACAGACAGGTCAATGGTGTCACGTGACTTCCCTAGCAACCAGAGTGACGTGACGTCCCTAGAAACTAGAGCACCCCTTAGCAACGGGCTAACTACTGGGCCGATTTGGACCAAATTCGGTATACGGATCCAAAATGCACTGAAAATGAATATGGGCAGATCAATGTTGGCGTCACGTGACTTCCCTAGCAACCAGAGTGCCCCCTTAGCAACGGGCTAACTACTGAGCCGATTTTGACAAAATTCGGTATACAGACCAAAAATGCATTGCAAATGAAAACGCACAGATCAATGTTGACGCCACATGACTTCACTAGCAACCAGAGCATTCCCTTAGCAACAGGCCAACTAATGGGTTGATTTTGACCAAAATCGGTATACGGGCCCAAATATGCATTGCAAACAAGAGACCCCAGGGGGGTCTTAGGTGCTCACTGAATGTTCCATACTGTTAAGACACAAATTTTATCAAAAGCTATTCTTAAGGTTCTACAGAGTAAATCTATACTCTCTGTGGAACTAAAACATCAACAGGACTGAATGGGACAATGCTGCTGATCAAATATCAAAAGATTCTGCATGATGGTTCTGAAGAAGATTTTTAAAGAATTTTCCTTGAATTGCACAAAGTAAACATTCACGCCCCCATAGTGAGCCCCAACATTGATCAAAAAACTCAATTTGAACAAAAGTGAATCTAACCCATACCAAGATGCTGCATACCAAATATCTAAAGATTCTGCCCACTGGTTCTGGTCAAGAAGATTGTTAAAGATTTTTTTCTTAACTTACACTAAGTAAAAAATCCCCCCCCCCCCCCCAGTGTTCCCCAATATTGAACAGGGGGGGATATAAAAAATTATATATCCCAAGCAAAATTGTCTTGTTTATTTTTTTGTCGACCTCGTTTTTGGAAGCTGTCACTTGTTTCAAATGAGTGTGCAGGCTGCTGTCAATAGTTGTCTGAAACACGTCGACAACATATAGTTTTCACAGTGGTTGAATATCATCAGAAAGATACTGATTGAACACTGCCACTTTCGAGCGGTGCACAACTCATTGTGAAAGAACACTGCCACTTTCGAGCGTGCACAACTCACCGTGAAAACGGGTGTTCAGATATTAATGAGAAAGTGGTAATTAAAAATAAAAAATAATTGCAACTCTGGTATTTGAGAATTATGTAACAATATAACCAGGGATATGATTTATGACTTATTGGTTCAATAAAACAAGCTCATTTATCATTTCATCATGCTCTGCAACATGTGAAGTTATGACTTTCAGTGTAAAATAAATTTTTTGAATTTTTGACAAGGGAGGCAACTATTTTGTTATTCATATTCCGCTGTGTAAATTTTATCTGGTCTTCATATTATGATTTTTTTTATTGATTTTTGTGTGAAGCGTTATTTTGTTTTATTCGTAATAAATGGACATATTTAAAAAAAATAGCTATTTTTAAACAGACTATGTCTGTTTTCAAGGGGGTGGTTTGCAGGGTTGATTGACATACTTTTGTCCATTTCTGGCTTCGAGAGTAAACTGTACAAAAAATGAAAACAATACCGCATGGTTTTCTGTTCGTTTTATTCATTAAATTGAGGATTAAAACCCCAAATCTGGAAATGAAACGTATGTACAAGATAATTATGAGAATTTTTAAAGCAAATTCTATAAAATTGGTGGGCAGTTTCCAAAGAAACGTAACATACCCAGTGGATACTTGTCTTATATCCCCAATTTCCGACGCATCCCAACGCAACTTGCAAGCACTATTACTCGTCCCGAAGCCCATCCCCCCACTTTGCAATTTATCCACTGCAAGCACCCCCTGGACTTCGACACGGGTCAGTACGGTAGGCGCCAAGTAACAAAAAAGCGCACATTGCGGCTATAATTTATGCGGAGCTGATAAATTTGCTCCATTGGTGAATACTGAATGATGATTGGACCAGGAAGCACGAACCTCTCCGAGAACATCAGGTTTTTCCAAACAGAAGTGAATAGGATTTGTGTTGAATACATTCACGCTGTTACTAAAGCCCACTGCCAGATATTCGTCCCTTGTTACTTAATAAATGAAAGTGCCAATGACACTGTAGCTCAACTTGTCAAGACAAAGACATGTATAGTATGTGACACAGCAATGACAAACATCTAGGTAATGACCTGATAACAAAGGTACATATAAAGTATTGTAATGGTCTGTACATAAATACTGAGCGTTGCCTGTAACAAATGTATAGGTAAAGTATTGTAAAGGTGGGTGACAGTCAAATGCTAAACTAGAAAAGAAATCTTTGAGTCCCAGAGTGGGTCGGACTGAACCCCAAAATATTTGTTCTCATAGCACAGTGATAACAAAGGCACCCCAAAACACACTCATTCCTGTCCCAAGGTGAAAACAAAGGTACCCAAGAAGTTTCGTGAAGATCAGTTCACAAATATGAGCTGTGTAGAAGTTGTGACAAAAAACTGATTGGACATAATTTCGGTACAAAATGGCCACTGGCAGCCATCTTGAATTTTGGACCGCGCCCAGAAACACTCGTTCTCGTTTTGTGAAGATCGGTTCATAAATACAGCCTCTAGCCCGAGCCGTATTGACATGTGCACTTACAGAGTATAAGTAGCACTGAATAAATCAAAGTTCATCTAATTTGCATAATTTCTGCACGAGAAAAAAACCCGTACTATATGTGATGTATTCCATGTTACTAAACATTCATACAAAAATTTATTCAAATCAGAACTTTCATACAGAAGTTCTGTACAAAAGACTGATTGCACTAATTTTGGTACAAAATGGCTGCTGGTGGCCATCTTGAATTTCGGACCACACCCAAAAACACTCGTTCTCATCCCACGGTAATAACAAAGGTACCCAAGAAGTTTCGTAAAGATCGGTTCATAAATACGGCATCTAGCCTGAGCCGTATAGAAGTTGTGTACAAAAAACTGATTAGACCTAATTTCGATACAAAATGGCCATTGGCAGCCATCTTGAATTTTGGACCGCACCCAGAAACACTCGTTCCTGTCCCAAGGTGATAACAAAGGTACCCAAGACGTTTCGTGAAGATCGGTTCATAAATACAGACTCTAGCCCGAGCCGTATTGACATGTGTACTTACTGTGTGTAAGCAGCACTGAAAAAATCAAAGTTCATCTAATTTGCATAATTTCTGCACGAGAAAAAAACCCGTATTATATGTGATGTATCCCATGGTACTAAACATTCACACAAAAAATTATTCAAATCAGCGCTTTCATATGGAAGTTCTGTGCAAAAATCTGATTGCACCTAATTTCATACAAAATGGCTGCCATCGGCCATCTTGAATTTCGGACCGGACCCCAAAACACTCGTTCTCGTCCCACGGTGATAACAAAGGTACCCACGAAGTTTTGTAAAGATCGGTTTATAAATACGGCCTCTAGCCCGAGCCGTATTGGCATTTGCACTTACAGTGCTGAAAGTAACACCAAAAAACATCAAAGTTAGTCTAATTTGTATAATTTACGCACGAGAAAAAAACCCGTATTATATGTGATGTATCCCATGGTACTAAACATCCATACAAAAAATTATTCAAATCAGAGCTTTCATATGGAAGTTCTGTACAAAAAACAGATTTCTGCATCGTCGGTACAAAATGGCAGCTGGCAGCCATCTTGAATTTTGGACCGCACCCAAAAACACTTGTTCTCGTCCCACAGTCATAACAAAGGTACCCAAGAAGTTCCGTAAAGATCGGTTCATAAATACGGCCTCTAGCCCGAGCCATAGCAGCTTGGCACTTACAGCTCTGAAAGTAACACTAAATAAATCAAAGTCAGTCTAATTTGCATAATTTACGCACGAGAAAAAAACCCGTATTATATGTGATGTGTCCCATGGTACTAAACATTTATACAAAACTTTATTCCAATCAGAACTT
The DNA here is from genome assembly GCA_031216915.1 of Pictodentalium vernedei. Lineage (NCBI taxonomy): Eukaryota > Metazoa > Mollusca > Scaphopoda > Dentaliida > Dentaliidae > Pictodentalium > Pictodentalium vernedei. The sequence goes on from CM062294.1 coordinate 422,996,236, forward strand.
TCATACAGAAGTTCTGTACAAAAAACTGATTTTTGCATCATCGGTACAAAATGGCCGCTGGCAGCCATCTTGAATTTCGGACCACACCTAAAAACACTCGTTCCCGTCCCAGGGTCATAACAAAGGTACACAAGAAGTTTTGGTCAAGATCGGTTCATAAATATGACCTCTAGCCCAAGCCATAGCCAATTGTTGACGTACGGACAGACTGACAGATGGGCGGACGGACAGACGGACGGACGACGGGCCATGACAATAGCTCAAATTTGACTTCGTCAAAGTTGAGCTAAAAATAATTGACTGTTCACACAGAAATCATTTCTCAACTGGAGTGAATCACCAGATTTTAATAGCTCTCTTAGCAGAGCCAAGGTGCGCCGTCATTGACTCGCATTTCCGCCGAAGCGTCTCGTATCCCAATGAGTTTATAGCCATATAGGTGCCCAATCAAAATGCGTATTACACTAAGTCACAGCAATACATGGTATGTTTGATTATCATGATTCCGGGCCATAAATGCCGGTCTTTCGCTAAATTTCTGGTAATTTTACAGTAAATAATTAAAATATAGTAATCGCGTCGCTTGAAACCTTTCTCCTTACTTGATAATAATATATGCCTGGTCAAAACACGAGCGCGGTTTTTTGCACTCTGGAAATGGGAATGACGGGCGTGGACGGGCACGAGCGCTATAGCGCCCATCTCATGGGAAGGACTGGACCCATACCAAGATGCTGCACACCAAGTATCAAAAGATTCTGCCCACTGGTTCTGGAGAAGAAGATTTTTTAATAATTTTTCTATAATTCATACGGTGCTATCAGAGTTATGCCCCATACAGAGCCCCCAAGGGACGTGGCCATTTTATTTGAACAATCATGAATTGCCATATGGTAATTAACATCCGCATGAAGTTTCATGAAAATCGGACCTGTGGTTTCAGAGCAGAAGTTGTTTGAAAAATGTTCATGACGACGGACGACGACGACGGACAACAAATGGCAAGTGATAAGTTAAGCTCCCTTCAGTGAGCTAATAAAAACAGGCAGGTCAATGTTGACGTCACGTTTTTTTTCCTCTTCCTTCACATGACCCAGTAGCACAAGATTAGCTGTTTCATAATTACTCACAGAATTATCTGTTGTGATAACTACAAACAATACCGGTACGTCAGTATTTTTTCAGTGAAATTAATGAAAACGGCTCACTGAAATTGGCACATAAAGCTCTAGGCCTATTTAATTCAAAAGACAAGTCTGTGCTGTCTTGTGAAGTGTGTATGTCTGTGCTGGCTTGTGTAGTTTGTGTGTCTTTTGGGCAAATCGTCCAGAAACCTGGTCTGAATCATCCACAAACATGGTCCGAATCGTCCAATAATCTGGTCCAAATCGGCCAGAAATATGGTCTGAATCGTCCTTTATAAAAATCTGGTTCGAATCATCCAGACACCATGTTACGAGTTAATTTTCTTACGTTCGATGTGTACTCTATTTGCTTTACTTGTGTTGCACAAAATTTTAATTGATTTCCATAAGGGGAGATCATTACCATTTGGCATGTGGGAAATTTGGACATCAAACAGGATCAAACAAGAGAGAATTTTTTTTAAATTTTGGAAGTTTGTTGTATTATTTGTTTGATACTCAGCCAAAGCCACTCATTGAAAGAAATTATCTTTCATTGCCCATTTTTATTTAATTTTCTATAATTTCAGATGCACTCTTTGAAAAAAAGGTTTATTCCTTTTCATTTTTGACTTAACAATTGTCAGCAAAACTTTTGTTTCCAGAGCACTAGAATGTTCTATGTTCCTCATGCACAAGTTTCTGAAAACTGCATATTTACTGAAGAAAGATATTAAAAATTTTTTAAGAACATAAATAATAAAAAAAAACATTTTCATTGTTTTCCACAATATATTGACCGAGAATCAAACATCTTTTGATTTGTTTTCAAATTGATCTGCTCAGATTTTTCCTCAACATAATGTTTTACATGAAACTGCATTTGTGATACTCAGTCTTATTATTTTAAAGATGGTCTTTTCAGTAAAATTGCATTGGCATATTATCATCGTCCTTTTTTAGCACAGCACTGCTGTATTTTCTTGTTTATACATACATCGGGGTTCAATTAGCATTTATACGCTGACAATAATCAAGGCAGAGCTATTTTGAGATGCAATTGGGATTGTGAATTGGAAACAAGTGTCACTTGCAAAAACAGATAGAGGCTGTGCATGCATAGTACATTTATACATGTACCAAGTCTGTAAATGTTTAATAGTCATAAATGAACCGTTACTGTTCACACGTTTAAACATTGAAGCCTTACTAGTTACATGAAATTTTATTAAAATGCGGCCAATGGTTTAGATTAGTTAGTTTTGGAGAAGTAGTTTTGGAAGAGAAGTACATAATGTAAAGTTTACGACTGACGACAAGGCAACCGACGCAGAGTCAGGTGAGCTAAAAATTCTAGATGGGCATTTACACACAAGTCACCAACTTTACCTGTGTATCATTTATGATTTTTGGGTGATATAAATTTTCATAATCTGTCAATTTGGTGACCCCACCCACTCCGCAATGGGTGAACACAGGCGTTTTTTTTAACAATTGTCTACTAAATTGAATAGTTTGGGAAATTGTGGTTGATCGCTGGTCATAATAAACACTGGCTTAGTGTACTGTCATAAAATTTATGATACATTTTAAAATAGGTCAAATCGTCGACAGAACTCACCTAAATTGAGATTGCGATAAATAGAGATTGCAACACAAGTATGCGAGTTGTTTTGAATTCCATTCGATATTCGAATTGATTCAGATTCAAATTATTCCAGCCATCAAAATCGCTGATTCACAGGAGCCAAGACAATGAGCAAAGAATGATTAGTTAAGCTCACTTGACTTTATCTAGGTTAGCTAAAATGGTCCAGTGATTTAGAAGTCAATAACGTAATACTGATGGACGATGCACGCCAGACGATGGCCGAAGAGCGATTAGATAAGCTCACTCAACATTGGCAAGATACGCTAAAAAATGGTCCTGTGGTTTAGAAATCACTTGACTTCGTCAAGGTGAGCTAAAAACACCAAAAAAATCAAGGCTGTACAGATGTCACTACAGTGTCTCCGAGATGTGTGAATGAAACAAAAACTACGAGATCGGAATTTTTGCTTTTCAATAAGAGAAGAGTAACTTAACATTTAGCAGAACAAGAGGTGAACAGTCGTCCGGTGCATACCCCCCACATGGTGTACCGCCTCGTGTGGGCATACCTATGACCAAATATTATAGAAAAAATGTGTATTTTCTAACAGGAGTGCATTTTCAGAAAGGACTTCATTTTCCGACATAATTGCATTTTTTCAACAGGATTTTGAAAGTCAAAGAATTTATAAAGGGATTAATCTGACAACACCAAAATTCATTCTAGTCTTCGGAAATGTTACAATGTAATTACATACCAAGTTTCATTTAATTCCATAATGATTTACTTAAGTTATGAAAGTTATGAATATTCTCAAACAGACGAATGCATGTACGTTCTCCCACCACGATACTTTCAAGGTTTAGTACTAACCTTACGTAAAGAACAGCCAAAATGGCACACACAAGTACATCTGAGTTGGCTCGTATGCACCCACCCACGGATGGACGCATGTAATCCAGTATACCATCCCCATTTTGCACTGTGGCAGAAGCCTTTTTCATAAGCAATCTGCATGTCCTATTTCATTGAGATCTGATAACCCATGTCTGAGATACAGGCTGAACAGCCAAAGAAAATGGCCTATTTCCAACAATTTCTAAGTCAAAAGGTATGGTAAATTGTTTGGTGTTTGGAAATTTTATGTAATGAGGCAGAAGCCTTTGTCATAGGCAAACTGCATTCCATACTTCACTGAGATCCGATAACCCATACCTGAGATACAGGCTGAACAGACAAATAATGTCTATTTCCTGCAATTTCTAAGTCAAACAAGAAAAATGTTACAAAGGACACACATGAATGCCCCCCCCCCCCCCCCACCCCCCCGAAACTTCACCTGATCTTACGAACTTGGCCGTGGTGTGTGACACATCCACCCGTTGTCCTTTAGAATTGAGCGAAGTTAGATGATTGTAGCCCTAATAGTTTTGGAGTTATGCTTGAGGCATGATTTGTGACCCTTAACATATGAAGGTCAATTGTGACCGTTGCCTTGCAGATGCGGTGGAAACTATTATACCCGACACACCTTCTGACTGCCCTTAATATTTGTAAAAAGTTTAACAATTGTACTATGTTTCGTTTCCGAGTTATGGCCGAGAGATGAATATTGACCTATTTTGGGTGTGACCTTGACCTTGAAGGTATGAACCAGGCTATGGTGTGTGACACATCCTCCCATGGTCCTTTATAATTGTGTGAAGTTTGATGACTGTAGCCTGATAGTTTTGGAGTTATGCTTGAGACACGATTTGTGACCCTGAAAAATATTTTGAGTTATTGGCCCGGACACACACACATCTACATATGGACAGACGGACAGACACACGCACACTTCAATCACTATATGTTACCAGACTTAAGTCGGGGGGCATAAAAAGGGGGATAAGTCTAAAAAGGAGAATGTGAGAAATATTGTTGAATCCTTTTTTTAACCCTTTAACCAATGCAGACGATATCTAAATTTATTATTTTAAATACCATTTTTTTTAATTTTTCAAAAAATTTCAACAAAACCATATCATGTGACCCCTCACTGAAACGAGCTCGATGATGGTTTTGTTCAAATTTTTTGAAAAATAATATTTTTTCAACTGCTGAATTTGCATATTATGTGGGCGGATACGGGCGATTCGGTGGGTAAAAGGTTAAAGCCTATACCATAAGCAGTCTTCACGTCAAATTTCATTGCAATAGAACATTCGATACTCGAAATACAGACTGAACAGACAAAATTTGGCTTGGACGGACACCATTTCTAAGTCAACAAGTAACAAAAATGAAAGTGTCAATGACACTGTAGCTTGTGTGTTGTGTCTGATGAAAAGGATAATCTTCATTGTTTGTGAAAGGATTATGAAATAAGACAAGAATTGTGATAATTGGGAATATGTCCATTTCTGTTCCCCGTTTGCTAGGTTTTTGATAAAAATAATATGAGGTGTACACTGTACTAAAGAGCTGAGGGGTGGGTTAATATGACCTCACAGTTAATGTATGTGGCCCTCACAGTTAACGTATATCAACGAAAGTTACCAAGTTACAGTGAAATTATTCCAAAATGAGTCATCCTATCAAGTTACATTGAAATCCCTTCATAAATATGGCCTGTAGACTGTGCTAAAGGTTTTCGGGCTTTGTAGCCGTCAGTTTGCCAATTGCGTCCAAAGGAGACGTTCTCCTCTAGACATTATATGAAGTCAGGTTACCAAGTCATAACTAGAGGTACTGTGAGCAAGCTCACAAAGTGATACCCCCCGCGCCTGTCAGAATGGAATTATATTGCTTCATGCACATCTTCATATGGAGTTCTTCCATTGTGTAAAGTTTCATGAAAATTCTTCTAACAGTTTAGGAGGAGTTGTGCTTATAAGGATGGACAGACAGATGGATGGACAGGGTGATTCCTATATACCCCCCAAACTTTGTTTGCGGGGGGTATAATGAAATCCCTTCATAAATATGACCTGTAGACTGTGCTAAAGGTTTTTGGGCTTTGGGCTCAGGCAGCCATCATGGTTGAATGATCACAACCAAAAGGGGACATTATCATCTGGGCCTCATCTGGAGTGATCCTACAAAGTTACAATGAAATCCCTTCATAAATATGACCTGTAGACTGTGCTCAAGGTTTTTAGGCTTCAGGCTCCTGAAGCCATCACAGTTGACTAATCACAACCAAAAGGGAATGTCATCATCTAGGCATTATATTGAGTCAACAGGTTACAATGAAATCCTTCCAAAAATATGACCTATAAGACTATGCTAAAGGTTTTGGGGTTTTGGGCTCGGGCAGACATTAAGGATGAATGATCGCGACCAAAATGGGACGTTCTCATCTAGACATTATTTGGAGTCATCCTACCAAGCTACAATGAAATCCCTTCATAATTATGACCTGGAGACTGTTCTAAAGGTTTTCGGGCTTCGGGCCCCTGTAGCTGTCACAGTTGCCCAATCGTATCCAAAAGGGGATGTTCTCATCTAGACACTATATGAAGTCAAACCTACCAAGTTACTATGAAATCACTTCATAAGTATGACCTGTAGACTGCGCTAAAGGTATTCAGGCTCAGGCAGCCATCATGATTGAACGATCGCAATCAAAAGGGCACATTCTCATCTGGGCATCATCTGGAGTGATCCTACGAAGTTACAATGAAATCCCTCCATAAGTATGACCTATAGACTGTGCTCAAGATTTTTGGGCTTCGGGCACCTGGAGCCATCATAGTTGACCAATCATGACCAAAAGGGGATGTCATCATCTAGGCATTACATGGAGTCAACCTAACACGCTACAATGAAATCCTTCCATAAATATGACCTATAGACTATGCTAAAGATCTTCGGGCTCGAGCAGCTATAAAGACTGAATAATCACAACCAAAAGGGGATGTTCTCATCTAGGCATTATTTAGAGTCATCCTCCCAAGCTACAATGAAATCCCTTCATAATTATGACCTGTAGACTGTTCTACAGGTTTTTGGGCTTCAGGCCCCTGTAGCCGTCACAGTTGCCCAATCGTGTCCAAAAGGGAACATTCTCATCTAGACATTATATTAAGTCAACCTACCAAGTTACAATGACATCCCTTCATAAATATGACCTGTAAACTGTGCTAAAGGTTTTCGGACGTCGGGCTTGGGCAGCCATCATGGTTGAATGATTGCAAGCAAAGGAGATAATCTCATCTGGGCATCATCTGGAGTGATCCTATGAAGTTACAATGAAATCCCTTCAAAAATATGACCTGTAGACTGTGCTCAAGGTTTTCAGGCTTCGGGCACCTGTAGCCATCACAGTTGACCAATCATGACCAAAGGGGGATGTCATCATTTAGGCATTATATGGAGTCAACCTAACAGGTTACAATGAAATCCTTCCATAAATATGACCTTTTGCCTATGCTAAAGGTTTTTGGGCTCGGGCACCCATCAAGGCTGAATGATCGCGAACAAAATGGGACATTCTCATCTAGACATTATTTGGAGTCATCCTACCAAGTTACAATGAAATCCCTTCATAAACATGACCTGTAGACTATGCTAAAGGTTTTCGGGCTTCAGGCCCCTGTAGCAGTCACAGTTGCCCAATCACGTCCAAAAGATGACTTTCTTATCTAGACATTATATGAAGTCAACCCACCAAATTACAATGAAATTCCTCAATAAATATGACCTGTAGACTGTGCTAACGGTTTTCGGGTTTCAAGCTAGGGCAGTCCTCACAGTTGGCAGATCACGCCCAAATGGGGAAATTCTCATCTAGACATCATAAGCAGTCGTCCTACCAAGTTACAATGAAATCCCTCCATATTAAATATGACTTGCAGACTGTGCTAAAAGTTTTTGGGTTTCAGGCTTGGGCAGCCATCACGGTTGACAGATCATGCCCAAAAGGAGACGTTCTCATCTAGGCATTATACAGAGGCATCCTACCAAGTTACAATGAAATCCCGTCATAAATACGACCTGTAGACTGTGCTAATGGTTTTCAGGTTTTGGGCTCGGGCAGCCATACCAGTTGACCGATCGCAACCAAAAGGGGACATTCTCGTCTAGACCTCACCCCAAATCTGCATATGAAATTTTGTTTCAATCAGACAAGAACTGAAGGATGTAGCCCGTGCTAAAGAAAAATGGGAACAGACTCACAGACTAACAGACTTCCACACACGTGATGGCAAAAGCGTATCTTGACTTTGTCAAGTTAAGCCAAAAATTAATCTGACAACACCGAAATTCATTCTAATCTTGGGAAATGTTACAATTTAATTACATACCAAGTTCCATAATGATTTACTTAAGTTATGAAAGTTATGAATATTCCCGGACGGACGGATGCACACACAGATGGACGCACACACAGACAAATGTTATCCAGTATACCTCCTCCCCCCCACCCCCACCCCCCCCCCCACCCCCACCTCATTTTCTTCGAAAGAGGGGGTATAAAAAAATTTCAATATCAAGTTTGGGATTTTTGAAAACTGCATTCAGTTTTTTGTGTTGAAAATTTGCATCGTCATTCATCCATGTTCGTAATTTGTCAGTTGTATGTGTATTTGCTTGCACTATCGGGACAAAAAAACTATCAAAAAACAGAAAAAAACAGGACAAGCATCATCGTTATTTCCTTTTGAAGTTGGATACTACAACTGAAATGAAAATTGGAAAGTCCTCAATGTCTGATAATTCCCTTTCTAGTCTTGGCCATTCATTGTTTGTCCTCTGTGATTAAAGCTTTTAAAAGAAACATTTCAATGAGGGAGGGAGATTTCAAGTTTCGTTTTTAGTTCTAAGTTCCATTACATTGTTATGTACAAATGATCTGGCAGTGTCCATAATTATTTATTTAAAAGTATCTGTTGGTTTTTTCCAGTTTTATCATCAGATGAGTCCGATGAGTCCGATGAGTCCGAGGAAGATGACATTGCATCTGCTGTTATCCCCATACAGGTAATGAATCAAAGAATTTTTTTTTTTTTCAATTAAAATTTGAAACTAATAGCAGATGATGCTACTGCAAGATTTCTTCTCAATATTGGAAACTGCTGCAGAAAGGGAGCCAAAGCCGTTTGTTAACTACTGTATGAGACCTTCAAGTGATTATCCATATGCCGCAATATTGTTTTTACACCAACCAATTCAGAGCTCTCACCAGATCTCATTATAAAAATTCTGTAATTCCTGATAGACTAGGGGTAATTCACAATAGGCTTCTTGATCTTCACTGCTATAAGCAGTGGGACATATGAGCCTTCCCTAAGGGGCTGGTACAAAGCAATGTCAAGCCAGAGAATATCGACTCTATAAATCACCTACCCCGAGCCTCTTTGAGTCCATTTTTAGAGTGTTTCCTGGATGATCGGGAAGGCCCTGTCTAGTGACTCATTGACTTCAAGGGCCTTCAGAACAGCTTCTTGTTTATGATGGACTCAGAGCACAGGGTCTGTGAACTCCTCCCTGTGATTGGTGTTGATTTGGTGTAGTTGGAACTCAACACAGATGAGAGCTTGGATCTCTTTGTGTTTATGGTGAATCTGAGGGTGCACACCCTCCAGCAAGACTTTATGATCTGTGTTAAGTGGGTGTCCTTGTGTACATTCATCTGTCATCTGCCATCCCATTAGGAAAATACTGATTACCCATGGGATCTGGTGGAAGAGGAGCCTGTTTGTTTGTTTGGGAAGGTCTACTCTTAATTCTTCAAGGATGACAGGCCCTCTTAAACTATTTGACTGGCAAGGAACACAAACCTTTGATTTTCAATCTGTTGAAGTTCTTTTAGCGGGGTTTCTTTGCATCTGTTGCTCGACAGCTTTTGCACGAAGTGACACTGTGACCTTGGCCTTAATTGGTTCACGAGCTCTGTGATCACACTTGTTCAGGTTCTTCACATTCCCCCAAATAGAGCGCCGTCCTGTTTCGCTAGCTTTCAAAAACTGTTTATATATTCTTTGGAGTGAGAGGTGGCAATCAATTTAATGAAGTCGAGTTTTCAGAACCTTGAATACCCCCTTAACCCAAATTGCTTTGCTTGGGAATGTATATTATTCACAGTGACCATGTGTCATGCGTATACGTATGTATTATCATATCTCTAATAGGAAATTACATATATGTTATTATATCTCTAAAAGGGAATTTCATAAGTATTATCTATCGCGGCCAGGCGCAGAAACTCTGCCTTAATTTTAGATTGGCTTTGTCGCCATTTAGCCAGCCAAGCGTACTCTGTGCCACATTCTTTACAAAGGACGAGGGTTGTTTTGACGCTCGTACCATATTGTTGAAGGGAAGTGGGCCTCCACCTTTCTTTATATGAGCATTATGGACCTTACAAAAGGTCCCGCGACATGTCCAAGGTCTGTAGCACCTAGAAGCAGCCACTCACATGAGTACATCGCCCTCGTGTGTATCTGTTGGTATGTTTATGCATTTCAAATCTTTAAATGCAATGTGTCTACATTCAATCTAGGAATATTAAACTATTTTAGTTATCAATTGCACTGTTTGCTGTCAGAAATATAGAACCTTAGTGAGCATGCTCACATACCCCACGCGCCCCGATATTTCAAGCTCTAATCATTTTTTAAAAATAAACATAGATTCTACGAATACTGCAGAAAACCGTGTTCTGTAGTTTCAACGGTATTGAAAGAATTCAAGCAGAATTAATTTTAATTGAAATGTGGAGCCATGTTAAGATTTAATGATACTAACGCCACCATGTTAGACAAACATACAAAAAATCAGCTCAATATCTGGAAGCATGTAGAGAAAAAGCCTGGAAAACTGTAATTTTGATGAACTTTTCAAAGTTCAAGGGCCGTAATTTTGGTAAAAATCAGTGGAGCGGAACAAAACCCAAACTTGTTCTGTAGGCCACCACGTTAGACTAACATACCAAAAATCAGCTCAATATCTGGAAGCGTGTAGGAAAAAAATCCGGAAAACTGTAATTTTGGTGAATTTTTCAGAGTCCAAGGGACGTAATTTTGGTAAAAATCAGTGGAGCGGAACAAAATGCAAACTTGATCTGTAGGCCACCATGTTTGACTTGCATACAAAAAATCAGCTCAATATCTGGAAGCGTGTAGAAAAAAAGTCCGGAAAACAAGTAGGACTGACTGACAGGACGGACAGACCAGTCTAAAACATTATACCCCTGCAACTTCGTTGCGTGGGGTATAAAAATGGGCCACACTAAATGTATATTTATTTTAAATCAGTATCTGATAAGAAATAATGTGACATTAACAGACAGATTAGCTTTTTCTGAATGATGACTGGTGTTTCTATGCGGTGAGTGCTTAATTATGTTTACTTCAAGAATAATTTCTGTCACAGGTGTCTCAGTTCCAAATGGTAGTTTAATGACTCCAGAGCCCAGGTCGGCGAGGGTGGAGGCTTTTGAGAGGGGATTCAATCACACCACAGTTTTAATTTAAACTATATACATTTCACTATAAGAGAGATTATGGCTCAACCCAAACAAACAATGTCTTGGCCAACAAACGATGACTTCGAAAAAGCAAAAAATGTTTTGCCTATTAAATGGCGAGATTTGACTATCAAAATCAAAATCTATCACATTGTGCATATTGAGACTAAGAGCCGAACTAAATACGGAGCAGCTGCCATTCTCACCTTAAATTCTGCTTCTTAAGAAAAAACCTGAGTTTGGATGCCCACACGTATTATCCCAGATCTACTGAACCGTAAATTTGTTCGAAATGAAGGCTCTGTGAGTTCATCATCAGGCGAAACCAGTTTCTGATATACTCTTATATGGTTGCCGTTCCTGCATAAACGCCAGTCAGTAGAGTTAATTAACCCTTTACCCAACATAGCATTTATTAAAAATAAATTAAATTTCACAATTCTTCAAAAAAAAATTCCACAATTTTTCATAAAATATCCATATTTGTATGTTTTTTTGAAAACATTTGGAGATATTTTTGCCTTTGGTTGGTTAATTTTAATTAATTTTCTGCCTGTTTTTGGCTGTAGTGTAAAGGGTTAAACAAGGTGATGGGCAGTCCCTCAAAGTTTTTTCGCTCTTTGATTTTCCATCATTTATGTAACATCAGCTAGGGCTTCACGGTATTGGAAATTGCAATACCGGTATCGGTATTGAAAAACAAGAGGCCCCACAGGGCCTGAAGCGCTCATCTTGTACAGAACACAATTTAAACAGAGTCCAAGAATGAGTCTACATTAAGCAAGCCATCTCCATAGGCTACACTGTCAATCCTTGAGTCCCTCAGGAGTGACAAAAATAATCTAGGCATCATGCCTTTCCTTCAGTTGATCATAAGTAAAATGTAGAGCTCCCCTATGAAGCCCCTTGATACAACCTATGTGGGTTAATCTTAGTACCTCTAGAGGGTACTGAATACAAAATTTTTAATTCTTCAGCAAAATGGCCAATTCCGGCTCCCATAGAGAGCCCAAATATTAACCCAGGCTCTTGATTTGAACACAGTTAAATCTGACTTCCCTAGATATGTTGTGTACCGAATATGAAAGCATTCTGACCATTGGATCTGAAGAAGAGAAATTGTAAAGAAATTTCTTCGAATTGCACTAAGTTCAAATTTGGGCTACCATAGCGAGTCCAAATATTGACCTATGGATCCGATTTGAACAAACTTGAATCTGACCCCCCTAGAGATGTTGTATACCAAATGTGAAAGCATTCTGACAAGTGAATCTGAAGAAGATTTTTGAAGAAATTCCCTCATATTGTACGAAGTTAAATTTCGTGTTTCCATATGGAGCCCAAATATTAACCTAGGCACTCGAATTGAACAACCTGGAATCTGATCCCCCTAGAGATGTTGTATAGCAAATATAAAAGCATTCTGACTGGTGGATCTGAAGAAGAAGATTTTTAAAGAAATTTTCTCATATTGCACTAAGTAAAAATTTGGGCTACCATAGTGAGCCCAAATATAAACCTAGGGACCTGATTTGAACAAACTTGAATCTGACCCCCATAGAGATGTTGCATACCAAATATCAAAGCATTCTGACTGATGGATCTGAAGAGGAAGATTTTTTTAAATTACCCTCCATATTGAACAAAGATAAAATTTGGGCTTCCATAGGAAGCCCAAATATTAACCTAGGGACTTGGTTTGAACAATCTAGAATCTGACCCTCATAACAATGATGTATACCAAATATTAAAAGATTCTGACTGGTGGTTCTGAAGAAGAAGATTTTAAAGAATATTCCCCATATTACCCTATGTTAAAACTTTGGGCTCCTGTAGAGAGCCCAAATATGAACCAATGAGCTTTATTTCAACAAACTTTTATCTGACCCACCTATGAATGCTGTATACCAAATATCAAAAGATTCTGATGATTGGTTCTGGAGAAAAGATTTTTTAAAATTTTTGCAAATATGCTGACTCAGCATTTTTTCGATGCCCATTACAGAACACTTTAACATAACCGATGGCAATTTTTTTTTTACCATTCAATTCTACTGGTCATAAGGATACTTCATAACAAATAAAAGCTCTCTGTTCTGTGGGGTTTGGGAAATATAGGCGTTTGAAAATATTTCTATTTTTAGTTCCCAGGGTTCCCATGGGGATGTGGGAATTTTTTTTTTGCATGGGTCAAGTACTTATTACCCAATACTACCACAAACCAAATTTGGTTCATACCGGACCATCGGTTCAGAAAATAGAAATTTTGGGCGGGGCCAAAAATCTTACCCCTCCTATTACAAAGCCAAATATTATTTCATGAACTTCGTTTGAACAAACTTGATTCTACACCTCATATGGAAGCTCCATAGCAAATATCAAGTCATTGTACATACTGGTTCTTAAGAAGATTTTTAAAATATTATGGAGCATTTTCCCCCACTCCCTCCCTATGGGGCTGGGCATGCTGTGTTGAACAAAAATTGAAATGCCCCTTTGGGACCATCACTCACACAAACTTTCACTTGAATTGGCCCAGTGGCTTTGGAGGAGAGGACCAAAACATGGTGTTGACGGATGACGGACGGCAAGCGATGAGCTTAGCTCAGCTTGACTTTGTCAAGATGAGCTAAAAATACAGCGGTATACCAGTATATCATCAACACTAACGAGAAGGAAGTTTCAGTTTTGAATTGAAAACAAGTCTCGTGTCACGATAAAATTAAATTCTTTTAAATGACAAAATAATTATGCATTCTAGCCAAGAGTGCATAATTATTTTATCATTTAAAAGAATTCATGATTAAATTATTAAATAGGCTTCATGTTCAGCTGTTGCAAAAACCTTTATTTACCTGACAAAAACAATGTTCTATTTTATGAGCATTCGATCTCATGTGATCTCACGTGATGAAAACGTGCATTCTGTCCCCATGTTCAGAACATGAACAGAACGTATGCCAGTAATATCAACCCCGTTCTAACTCATCACCAATGGCTCAAATCCAAAGTAGGTCCAAATAATCGAGGTTGATTTTGCTTTAGTTACAAGTTCAATATTTTGTTTTGAAATTTCATAACTGCGTCAAGTTTATATAGGCAATTTCTCAGTGGCTTCTCAGTTAATCCGAATTTGATATGGAAAATTTTTATGAAGAGTTTTCTAAAGATAAATGGGTTTCTATTTTGAGTAAGATAAAATATAGTTACGGTAATTACTGACTGTAAAATGACGCGGTCGCTTTAAATCAGTCCTCGGAATTAGGAAAATATTGCGACGGCACAACATTGCCGCCACCAAAAATTCTGCGACGGCAAATTTTTATCACCGACGGCACTTTTGAATTGAATTGTTTGGATGACAGTATTATGACACTAAGTGAATAATAATCATTAATCAGAACAGCTGACTTCGAATGGACAAGAGATCACTGGCGAGTGGTCAGTTGGACAAGCTGTAGTTCGATTAAGTGATCAATTGATTGACTGGTTGTCATAATTTTAGGGGCTGGTTATAACTCGCATCCATGCATTAGCCTATCAGTTTTGACAATAACTGTTAGAGACAGAAATATTTGCATTGCGCATCAACCCGGGACGAGTTGACTCTGACCCAATAAACACAACAAGAATTATTTTCCAACTCACCCTTGTTTTGTGCTCAATGCGTTTATTTTTTTATTGAACCGATTGTTTTCTAATTCAGTTTGTTTGAGATTGTACAGTTTACATGTGCCACAAATGGAGAATGCTAAAATTAAAATGGAACATGACCACGTGCTCTGTTGAGATTACATCAGTGACCAATAGAACTGCCGCATTGTCCCAGTACACCAATTTTGCATACTTTCATGAAACGAAGAATTCGATTGGTTGTATTTATGTAAGGTGTGATGTCAAAAGGGAATTGCCCAGGAATTCCTGGGTTATTTTAAACGTGCATCACAGTCAACAAGGGGGTTCTTTCGAAAAAACACAAACGAAAAACAACTGGTTATGAACAGTTTTTCAACCACATACATTTTGTACAAACTTACTTTCAAATCAATTAATATAAGAAATTTCCTCAAATATTGATTTTATACACCAGTTACGACTATAAAACATATGTTATGAAGGGTTGGATGATCAGTTCTGACGGACTTCAGGTGATTGGGACAAGTAAAAAAATATTATGGCTGCCAATTTGCAAAGGCAAGAAAATGCTGCCGCCATGCCCCATGGCAGCGGTGTTTGCGACGACATTGCCAAATGCCGTCGCTAATTCCGAGGACTGTTTAAATGCATTCTTTGTTCATATAGTTCATCAGCATTAAATGTGTGATGGGTTTCATAAGCTCACTGGGGCATTTGGCTGCCTGCGAGGGTGTTGCACCAGGAACCACCTCGAGTATACTACTACTGAATCTACGTTTTGTGCTCACTCGCTTGTTATTGGTGATTCAGTAGGTTACAATCGTCAAAGGGAAATTGCAATTCCCCCATGGACACGAATAAAATGAGAATACACGACATTTTTCACCTGCAGATATGCCTGTGTAAGTGTTTTTGTCTGGCTTCAAAAAGTTCAAAAATGTAAAAGAGAATTGCGTTTTACTTCAAACATTTCTAAAAAAGGTAAATTGAATTGTGGTAGCTATATTGGTTTCAAAACTGAGTTTGTGAACATCACACAATGGCTGAGTAGAAATTATCAGAATAACTTCAATAATGCTTGCTGCAAAATATATGCCACACTCGCAGAGTTATTGTGGAACGATAAACAGATCAGAGGGAAAGCTAAATCTGATCTAGATATCTATGTAATGAGTACAGATATGTGTCAAGACACACTGTTGTTCACCAATTGTCAATGAAATCACATTTGTTGGCACTGGAATTTAAGTATGATCACACTAATGAGATTAAATCACATGCCTGTAGGTATTCACACTCCTCCATTTTCCACACGTCTAGGCCTGAATATAAAGTATTTGTGTGTTTAGCGGCTTTGTTACCCTCTATTTTTTCATCAACTACATTTCTTCAAATTGCAGGGCTGTGAACCAGTACAAATTAATGATTTGGATGATGGAAGTTCTCAAAAAGAAAGTGCAAAAAAATGTGAGTGAACTAAAAAATTTTCAGCGTACACTGGAAACAAACACTGTTGCATTTTCAAAGTATAGTAGTATGAATTTGACTGGACTCGAAATTAGCGGTTGTCCGGGTCAACCAGATTTCGATTGGGGCAACCAACTGTTACAAGGCTGGTTGTCCATGGGACTACCAATGTTTCGTCCTGGGTTTATTTTTTCTTCATACCAGAATCTAATTTGTGGATAGAAGGAGTTAATCTAATTAGGAGCATATTGATTATTCTCCTTTTTAGTATTTTTCTACATGGAATAATCCGACGGAAAAGCGTCAAACTACCTCTTCATATATATTTATAGCTACAAAATCCACAGTTGAGGATTATAATACATCACGTGACCTACTCTTGTGATGAGTCTCGTCCACAATACAATTTTTCATTGTGTGTTTTAGTTTATCGAGGTTGGTTTGTGATAGGCAAAAGCATGAATATGTGCGCAAAATCTATAATAAGCATGTTGCCAAGTGATACCCTGGCTTCCCAATTATTTAATATATTCATTTGTGGGTAGAATGAAAATATTTCTTACTATAACAGAAGATTATTTCTAACAAGAGCGCACGTATCGCTGAAGTAATACAATGTCCCCTACCAGACTAATGAGCATTAATAATTATACAAATGTAATAACCTATATGTGATCAGCATGAATTCCGTTGAAGCATTTCCAAAAAAAGTCCAGAAAACTGATATTTTGGAGCTTTTCCATATTTCCAAGGGCCATAACTCACACAAGAATAATGCAATCAGCATGAAACTCAAACTTGATCTATAAGTCATTGTTCTATAGTAAGTTACCAAGAATGAAATCATTCGGTTGAAGCATTTCCCAAAAAAAAAGTCTGGAAAACTAAAGTATGACTGACAGACTGACGGATGGACAGAGTGCAAATGAAACTTGATCTGTTAGTCATCGTTCTATAGTAGGTTACCAAAAATGAAATCATTCAGTTGAAGCGTTTCCAAAAAAAGTCCAAGAATGAGTCTACATTAAGGAACCCATCTCCATAGGCTACACTGTCAATCCTTGAGTCCCTCAGGAGTGACAAAATAATCGGGTCGTCATGCCTTTTCTTCAGTTGATCATAAAGTAAAATGTAGCCCCTTGATATAACCTATGTGGATTAATCTTAGTTACACACCTCTGGAGGGTACTGAATACAAAATTTTTAATTCTTCAGCAAAATGGCCAATTCTGGCTCCTATAGAGAGTCCAAATATTAACCCAGGCTCTTGATCTGAACACAGTTGAATCTGACTTCCCTAGAGATGTACCAAATATGAAAGCATTCTGACTGTTGGATCTGTCCTGAAGAAGAGAAATTGTAAAGAAATTTCTTCGAATTGCACTAGGTTATGATTTGGGCTACCATAGCAAGCCCAAATATTACCCTATGGATACGATTTGAACAAACTTAAATCTGACCCCCCCCCCCCCCCCCCGCCCCCCCCCCCCCCTCCCCCGAGATGTTGCATACCAAATATGAGAGCATTCTGTCTAGTGGATCTGAAGAGGATTTTTTCAAATTTGGGCTACCATAGCAAGCCCAAATATTAACCTGTGGATCCGATTTAACAAACCTGAACCTGACCCCCCTAGAGATGTTGTATACCAAATGTGAAAGCATTCTGACGAGTGGATCTGAAGAAGATTTTTGAAGAAAATCCCTCACATTGTACTAAGTTAAATTTCATGTTCCCATATGGAGCCCAAATATTAACCTTGGCACTCGATTTGAACAACCTGGAATCTGACCCCCCTAGAGATGCTGTATACCAAATATGAAAGCATTCCGACTGGTGGATCTGAATAAGATGATTTTTAAAGAAATTTCCTCATGTTGCACTAAGTAAAAATTTGGGCTACCATAGTGATTCCAAATATATATCTAGGGATCTGAATTGAACAAACTTGAATCTGACCCCTTTAGAGATGTTGCATACCAAATATCAAAGCATTCTGAATGGTGGATCTGAAGAAGATTTTTTTTAAATTACCCTCCATATTGAACAAAGATAAAATTTGGGCTTCCGTAGCAAGCCCAAATATTAACCAAGGGTCTTGGATTGAACAATCTTGAATCTGACCCTCATAACAATGATGTATACCAAATATTAAAAGATTCTGACTGGTGGTTCTGAAGAATAAGATTTTTAAAGAATATTCCCCATATTACCCTATGTTAAAACTTCGGGTTCCTGTAGAGAGCCCAAATATGAACCAATGAGCTTTATTTCAACAAACCTTTAACTGACCCCCCTATGAATGCTGTATACCAAATATCAAAAGATTCTGATGATTGGTTCTGGAGAAAAGATTTTTTTAAATTTTTGCAAATATATTGACTCAGCATTTTTTTGATGCCTATTACATTACAGAACACACTAACATAACCGATGGCAATTTTTCAATTCTGCTGGTCCTAAGGATACTTCATACCAAATAACAGCTCTCTGTTCCGTGGAGTTTGGGAAATATGGGCGTTTGAAAATATTTCTATTTTTAGCTCCCAGGGGTTCCCATGGAGATGTGGGAATTTTGTAAATTATCAGATTTACATAAAACACTATACAGCACAGCACATCAGTAACCGGAATACATATATAAAGTAACATGACAATCGGATTGATATTTTTTGAGTAATCTCATGCCAAAGGGATTGGAGGAATTTTCAATTTCAAGGATAAAGGGTTAATATCTCCCGATCAAATTATCAAATTTACATAAAAAACTATACAGCACAGCACAACAGTAACCTGAATACATATATAAAGTAACCTGATAATTGGATT
Source organism: Pictodentalium vernedei (assembly GCA_031216915.1). Taxonomy (NCBI): domain Eukaryota; kingdom Metazoa; phylum Mollusca; class Scaphopoda; order Dentaliida; family Dentaliidae; genus Pictodentalium; species Pictodentalium vernedei. The sequence continues at coordinate 423,015,334 of CM062294.1, forward strand.
AATATTTATTGAGTTATCGCATGCCGAAGAAATGGATTGGACAAGTTCTCAATTTGAAGGAAAAAGGGTTAATATTACAGGATCAAATTATCAGATTTATACCAAAAACTATACAGTTCGGCACATCAGTAACCTGAACACATATATGAAGTAACATGACACTCAGATTGATATTTTTTGAGTTATCTCACGCCAAAGGGATTGGAGGAATTTTCAATTTGAAGGATAAAGGGTTAATATCTCAGGATCAAAATAACAGATTTACACCAAAAACTATACAGCTCGGCACATCAGTAACCTGAATACAAATATAAAGTAACTTGACAATCCAAGCAATATTATTCAAGTGATCGAATGCCAAAGGGATTGGAGGAATTTTCAATTTGATGGCAAAAACTATACCGCTCGGCGCATCAGTAACCTGAACACATATATGAAGTAATATGACACTCAGATTGATATTTTTTGAGTTATCTCACGCCAAAGGGATTGGAGGAATTTTCAATTTGAGGGATAAAGTGATAATATCTCAGGATCAAATTATCAGATTTACACCAAAAACTATACAGCTCGGCACATCAGTAACCTGAACACAAATATAAAGTAACTTGACAATCCAAGCAATATTTTTCAAGTTATCGAATGCCAAAGGGATTGGAGGAATTTTCAATTTGATGGCAAAAACTATACAGCTCGGAACATCAGTAACCTGAAGATATATATAAAGTAACATGGCAATTGGATTGATATTTTTTGAGTTATGATTTATCTAATGCCAAAGGGATTGGAAGAATTCTCAATTTGAAGGATAAAAGAGTTAATAACTCAGGATCAAATTATCAGATTTACACCAAAACTACAGCTTGGCACATCAGTAACCTGAACACAAATATAAAGTAACTTGACAGCCCCAAGCAATATTTTTCAAGTTATCGAATGCCAAAGAAATGGATACGGACGCCGGATGGCCAGACAGACGGACGGACAAAGGATGGACGAACGACGGATGGCCACACCGGATGCCGGCATTATGTGTACCATACATAGTACAGGTACACATAAAAATTGATTGGACCTAATTTTGGTACAAAATGGCCACTGGCAGCCATCTTGAATTTTGGACCGCACTCAAAAACACTCGTCCTCATACCAAAGTGATAATAACAAAGGTTACCCAAGAAGGTTTGTTAAAGATCAGTTCATAAATAGAGACTCTAGCCCGAGCTGTATTGACATGTGCACTTACTGTGTATAAGTAGCACTGAATAAATCAAAGTTCATCTAATTTGCATAATTTTTGCAGGAGACTTACTTACTTATGTCACTAAACATTCATACAGAAATTTATTCAAATCAGAACTTTCATACAAAAGTTCTGTACAAAAAACTGATTGCATCATTGCACCAATTTTGGTACAAAATGGCCGCCAGGAGACATCTTGAATTTTGGACTGCACCCCAAAACACTCATTCCCGTCCCAAGGTGATAACAAAGGTGCCCAAGAAGTTTCGTAAAGATCAGTTCATAAATACGGCCTCTAGCCCAAGCCGTATTGACATTTGCAGTTACAGTGCTGAAAGTAACATTAAATAGATCAAAGTTAGTCTAATGGCATGATTTATGCACGAGAAAAAAACCTGTATTATATGTGATGTATCCCATGGTACTAAACATTCACACAGAAAATCATAAATATGGCCTCTAGCCTGAGCCATATTGGCATTTGCTCTTACAGTGCTGAAAGTAACACTAAATAAATCAAAGTTAGTCTAATTTGCATAATTTACACACGAGAAAAAAACCTGTATTATATGTGATGTATTCCATGTTACTAGACATTCAAACAAAAATTTATTCAAATCAGAACTTTCATACAAAAGTTCTGTACAAAAGACTGACTGCACTAATTTTGGTACAAAATGGCTGCTGGTGGCCATCTTGAATTTTGGACCACACCCAAAAACACTCATTCTCGTCTCGCGGTGATAACAAAGGTACCCAAGAAGTTTCGTAAAGATCGGTTCATAAATACGGCCTCTAGCCTGAGCCGCGTGTATGGCGTGATGGGCGGACGATGGACGACAGTCCATGGCAATACCTCAAATTTGGCTTTGCCAAAGTTGAGCTAAAAATGAAAACAACAGGATTTAGCATAAATAATAATTGATTGACACTGTTAAGTCCCATGAGTCCTGATATGACTGATTGGTGATTCCGGGAAGATATCACAAGGAAACTTCACATGCGACAGTGGGTTTTTAACCCTTTTACTTCACCTCATAACTTTGAAAATGAAAGTTGCCCAATGTCTGCATTCGTAAACTGTGGCTTGGCCATTTCAAAGCAATTCTCGATTAATAATATGATTTGATCATCGTTCAGCAAAAGTTATGACATGACGAATCTCCTTGTTGGCAACCTGGAAATTCATCACAATATTTTGGTGGACAACCACTTTCGTTCTAGGACAACCAAATTTTAAAACGTGGTTGTCCAAGGGCAAATTAGTAAAAAAAAAGTTAATTTTAAGCCCTGTTATTCGATATTGTCTTCAATAATCAGGTTCCAATACTTTTAGAACTACTGTAACTATATTTCTGGGTTCTCAAAAACTTCAACCATGCTTTAAGAAACATAAAACATAGCGAAGCTTCATTCAGAGGTGCTACACTGTATTAAATGAGAGAAAAAATTATAAATTATTACATTCCTGCATTGCTTGCATCATGTCCATTCTACAAGTAGTTTTAAATGATCAAGACAAAATGACAAGAGGAGACTTGATAGGGTTAAAAGTAACCACTTCACAATTTTTCCATATCTTAGCCCTCTTGCACATGCACAGAGAAGGCAGAACCCCATAGGGCCATTTTTTTGTTTTCGCATTAAATCAATCTAAATCTTTCAAAATGCATTTTGGAGCAAAAAAAAATAGGCCGATGAAATCGTCAGATGTGTACCCATACGCGCAACTAGTAGAAAGCTGTATGACGGAGGGCCACCACGGATGCTGACATTATGCACACCATACAAGGAATGGGTACATATAGAAATGGATTGGAGGAGTGTCTAATTTGATGGATAAAGGGTTAATATCTCCAGATCAAATTATCAGATTTACATAAAAAACTATACAGCACAGCACATCAGTAACCTGAATAAATATATAAAGAAACATGACAATCGGATCGATCTTTTTTGAGTTATCTCATGCCAAAGGGATTGGAGGAATTTTCAATTTGAAGGATAAAGGGTTAATATCTCCAGATCAAATTATCAGATTAACACCAAAAACTATACAGCTCGGCACATCAGTAACCTGAACACAAATATAAAGTAACTTGACAATCCAAGCAATATTTTTCAAGTTATCGAATGCTAAAGGGATCGGAGGAATTTTCAATTTGAAAGATAAAGGGTTAATATCTCAGGATCAAAATAACAGATTTACACCAAAAACTATACAGCACGCCACATCAGTAACCTGAACACAAATATAAAGTAACTTGACAATCCAAGTAAAATTTATCAAGTTATCGAATGCCAAAGGGATTGGAGGAATTTTCAATTTGAAGAATAAAGGGTTAATATCTTGGGATCAAATCATCAGATTTACACCAAAAACTATACAGCTCGGCACATCAGTAACCTGAACACAAATATAAAGTAACTTGACAATCCAAGCAACATTTTTCAAGTTATCGAATGCCAAAGGGATTGGAGAAATTTTCAATTTGAAGGATAAAGGGTTAATATCTCAGGATCAAAATAACAGATTTACACCAAAAACTCTACAGCTCAGTACATCAGTAACCTTAACACAAATATAAAGTAACTTGACAATCCAAGCAATATTTTTCAAGTTATCGAATGCCAAAGGGATTGGAGGAATTTTCAATTTGAAGGATAAAGGGTTAATATCTCTCGATCAAATTATCTGATTTACACCAAAAACTATACAGCTCAGTACATCAGTAACCTTAACACAAATATAAAGTAACTTGACAATCCAAGCAATATTTTTCAAGTTAAAGAATGCCAAAGGGATTGGAGGAATTTTCAATTTGAAGGACAAAGGGTTAATACCTCGGGATCAAATCATCAGATTTACACCAAAAACTATACAGCTCGGCAAATCAGTAACCTGAACACAAATATAAAGTAACGTGACAATCCAAGCAACATTTTTCAAGTTATCAAATGCCAAAGAAATGGATATGGATGCCGGACAGACAGACGGACGGACGGACGGACGGACGGACGGACGGACAGACAGATGGACAGACAGACGGACAAAGGATGGACGAACGACGGATGGTCACCCCAGATGCCGGCATTATGTGTACCATACATAGTATGGGTACACATAAAAATCACCTAATTGACCAACATCCCCCACCCCCAGGGAGTAGGTGGAGGGGGCCATAGGGAGCAATTTCTTTTCTGCATAATATTAATCTCAAGTCCTCAAAACACATTTTGGAGCCCAAAAGAATCAACCAGATTGGTCAGCATTTGTTCGAGTTATAGTGCCGAGCTATCAATTAAGGCTAATAACTCTGGATAGAAAAATCGGAGAGAACTGGTTGTCGACCTTGATCAAAATATTATGGAGATAAACTACTATACCAAAATGAAAGTGTCAATCACACTGTAGCTCAACTTGACAAACTTGAACTTGTTAAGTTATAAACGAAATGGGAAAATTAAGATCATTGGTACCAATGTTATTAGATGAAATTTCAACATAACAGCATTGTGTGTGCACAACGTCAGAGTAATCCATGCATTTTTAAATGTAAACTGTAAGACTGGCTAAAGGAAGAATGTTGATACACAAATGCAGTATGTTCAGAGGTTATTGTAAATGGCAACTTTTTTCACAGAAATGAATGCTAATCAACAGCTCTTATCTAAAGTTCTTGACTAATGAGCACACCAAGTTCAAAAACAATCCTAGGATAAATGTAGCCCCTAGGCCATGTCAAAGAAAGTTGATGCACAAATGCAATAAATTCAAAGATTGTTACCAACAGCAACAGTTTTTGATGGAAATGAAAAGAAAATCAATAGCTCCTATCTTTGTAACTCTGCATAAGCATACAAAGTTTCATAACAACCTGATAATGAATGTGCCCTCTGAGGCATGCCAAAGGAAGATGTTAATGCACAAATGCACTAAGTAGGTCATTGCTTTGTGGCAATGTATTTTTGTTGTTGTTTTTTTATGGAAATTCATAAATATACCCTGCAGAGAGTGTAAAAGGGTTAAGTTGATGCACAAATACAGTGAGTTCAAAGGCTGGTGATAACGACAATAACTTTTTATGGAAATGAAAAAATAGCTCACATCTTGAGGTCACCCCAAACACACATACCTAGTTTCAAAGTGATCCGATCATAAATGTGCCCTGAAGGGTGTGTTAAAGGGAAATATTGAGGTCTGACTAAACTAAGTTCAAAGGTCAGCGGCAACATTTTTTGACAGAAAAGGGAGAAAATCGACATATAGATGTCACCCCACACAAGCACACCAAGTTTGCCCAGCAATCCAATCTTAAATGTGCTCTGCAGGGTGTGTCAAATGGAAATATTGATGCTTAACTGCACTAAGTTTTTACTAAGTTCATCAAAGGTCATTGCCAGTGGCAACATTTTTTGATGGAAATCGAAGAAAATCAATAGCTCCCATCTAGAGGTAACCCCAAACAGGCATACAAAGAAAATCGATAGCTCCCATCTAGAGGCCACCCCACACAAGCATGCCAGATTTCAAAGCAATCTGATCATAAATGTACCCTGTGGGGTGTGCCAAAGGGAAATATTGTCTTCTGACTAAACTAAGTTCGAAGAACGTTGGCCACGGCAACATTTTTTGACGGAAATGGAAAATGAAAGTGTCAATGACACTGTAACTCGACTTGTTAAGACATGTACATGTATAGTATGTGACACAGCAATGACAAACATCTAGGTAATGACCTGATAACAAAGGTACATATAAAATATTGTAACGGTCTGTACATAAATACTGACCGTAGCCTGTAACGAATGTATAGGTAAAGTATGGTGAAGGTGGGTGACAGTCAGATGCTAAACTAGAAAAGAAATATTTGAGTCCCCGAGTGGGTTTGACTGAACCCCAAAATATTTGTTCTCATAGCAGTGATAACAAAGGCACCCCAAAACACACTCGTTCCTGTCCCAAGGTGAAAACAAAGGTACCCAAGAAGTTTCGTGAAAATCAGTTCATAAATACGAGCTGTATAGAAGTTGTGACCAAAAAAACTGATTGGACCTAATTTTGGTACAAAATGGCCACTGGCAGCCATCTTGAATTTTGGACTGCACCCAGAAACACTCCTTCTCGTCCCAAGGTGATAACAAAGGTACCCAAGAAGTTTTGTGAAGATCGGTTCATAAATACAGCCTCTAACCGAAGCCATATTGACATGTGCACTTGCAGTGTATAAGTAGCACTGAATAAATCAAAGTTCATCTAATTTGTATAATTTCTGCACGAGAAAAAAATCTGTACTATATGTGATGTATTCCATGTCACTAAACATTCATACAAAAATTTATTCAAATCAGAACTTTCATACAGAAGTTCTGTACAAAAGACTGATTGCACTAATTTTGGTACAAAATGGCTGCTGGTGGCCATCTTGAATTTCGGACCACACCACAAAACACTTCTTCTCATCCCACGGTGATAACAAAGGTACCCAAGAAGTTTCGGAAAGATCGGTTCATAAATACGGCCTCTAGCCTGAGCCATATAGAAGTTGTTACACCTAATTTTGGTACAAAATGGCCACTGGCAGCCATCTTGAATTTTGGACTGCACCCAGAAACACTCGTTCTCATCCCAAAGTGACAACAAAGGTACCCAAGTGAAGATCGGTTCATAAATACACACTCTAGCCCAAGCCATATTGACATGTGTACTTGCTGCATGTAAGTAGCACTGAAAAAATCAAAGTTCATCTAATTTGCATAATTTCTGCATGAGAAAAAAACCTGTATTATATGTAATGTATCCCATGGTACTAAACATTCACACAAAAAATTATTCAAATCAGCGCTTTCATATGGAAGTTCTGTGCAAATATCTGATTGCACCTAATTTTGTACAAAATGGCTGCCATTGGTCATCTTGAATTTCGGACCGGACCCCAAAACACTCGTTCTCATCCCACGGTGATACCAAAGGTACCCAAGAAGTTTTGTAAAGATAGGTTCATAAATACAGCCTCTAGCCCGTGCCGTATTGAATTCTTGACAGACAGACGGACAGATGGTCAGACGACCAGATGGATGACGGACTACTGGCCATGGCATAAGCTCAAATTTGGCTTCGCCAAAGTTGAGCTATAAATTGATAACTCCCATATAGAGGTCACCCCAAACAAGCATACCAGGTTTCAAAGCAATCCAATCATAAATGTGCCCTGTAGGGTGTGCCAAAGGGAAATATTGTGGTCTGATTAAACTATGTTCTAAGAACGTTGGCAACATTTTTTGACGGAAATGGAAGAAAATAGATAGCTCCCATCAAGAGGTCACCCCACACAAGCATGCCAGGTTTCAAAGCAATCTGATCATAAATGTGCCCTGTAGGGTGTGCCAAAGGGAAAAATTGAGGTCTTCTGACTAAACTAAGTTCTAAGAACGTTGGCCTTGGCAACATTTTTTTATTGAAATGGAAAAAAATTGATAGCTCCCATCTAGAGGTCACCCCAAACAAGCATACCAGGTTTCAAAGCAATCCGATCATAAATGTGCCCTGTAGGGTGTGCCAAAGGGAAATATTGAGGTCTGACAAAACTAAGTTCTAAGAATGTTGGCCGTGGCAACATTCTTTGATGGGAATGGAAGAAAATCGAAGCACCCATCTGGAGATCACCCCAAACAAGCATACCATGTTTCAAAGCAATCCAATCATAAATGTGCCCTGTAGGGTGTGCCAAAGGGAAATATTGTGGTCTGACCAAACTAAGTTCTAAGAACGTTGGCCGCGCAACATTTTTTGATGGAAATTGAAGAAAATCGATAGCTCCCATCTAGAGGTCACCCTAAATATGCATGCCAGGTTTTAAAGCAATCCAATCATAAATGTGCCCTGTAGGGTGCGCCAAAGGGAAATATTGAGGTCTGACTAAACTATGTTCTAAGAACGTTGGCAACATTTTTTGACGGAAATGGAAGAAAATAGATAGCTCCCATCAAGAGGTCACCCCACACAAGCATGCCAGGTTTCAAAGCAATCCGATCATAAATGTGCCCTGTAGGGTGTGCCAAAGGGAAATATTGAGGTCTGACAAAACTAAGTTCTAAGAACGTTGGCTGTGGCAACATTTTTTGACAGAAATTGAAGAAAATCGATAGCTCCCATCTAGAGGTCACCCTAAACAAGCATGCCAGGTTTCAAAGCGATCTGATCATAAATGTGACATGTGAGGTGTGCCAAGAGGAAATTGTGGACAATATGTATGTATGCCGGCGGGCGAGAAGTGATGGCAATAGCTCAGCTTGACTTTGTCAAGCTGAGCTAAAAATGACACTGTAGCTCAACTTGTGTAAGACATGTACATGGTATGTGGCATGGCAATGACACACATCTTGGAACTGACCTAATAACAAAGGTACACGTGTAAAGTAGTGTAGAGGTCCATGCATAAAAACTGACTGTAGAGCACTTGTAACAAGTGTTTGACCACCGAGGTGGTATTAGTCCCCTACGGTGCTTTTGTGACAAAAGGTGTTTTTGTCACAGAAGACTAGAGTATATAAGCATCTTGGATTTTGAAAAAAAAATATTGAGCGTACACAATCCCCTCACAACCCTTTATCCATGTACCATACAGGAAAGGCGTAGCTTGAACAATGTTGGAGGGAGGGATGGAAACATAAAATAGAGAAAAAAGCTTAAAAAACAAAACAAAATAGGCCACCATTCTGCCATCTTGGATTTTGAAAAATAAATATTGACTGTGCATCATCCCCTCAGAACCATTTATCCATGTACCAAATATGAAAGGTGTAGCTTGAAGCATATTAGAAGGAGAGGTGGTAACATAAAAACAGACAGACAGACAGACAGACAGATGTTAGATTTTGAAAAAAAAATATTGAGTGTGCATAATCCCCTTACAACCCCTTTATCCATGTACAGTATATGAAAAGTGCATGAACCATGTTGGAGGGAGCAGTGGTAACATAAAATAGAGAAAAAGGCTTAAAAAACACAACAGAAATGGTTGCCATGGCGCCATTTTGAATTTTGGGTAAAAATATTGAACGTGCAACATCCCATTACAACCCTCTATCCATGTGCTAGATATAAAAAGTGTAGCTTGAACCATGTTGGAGTGAGGGGTGGTAACATAAAACAGAGAAAAAAGCGTAAAAAACACAACAAAAATGGCCGCCATGCCGCCGTCTTGGATTTTGAAAAAAACATATTGAACGTGTATCATCCTCTCCCAACCCTCTATCCATGTGCCAAATATGCAAAGTGTAGCTTGAACCATGTTGGTGGGAGGGGTGGTAACATGAAAATAAGAAAAAAAGCTTAAAAAACACAACAAAAATGGCCGCCATTCCGCCATCTTTGGAAAAAAAATTTTTGAGCGTGCATCATCCCCTCAGAACCATTTATCCATGTACCAAATATGAAAGGTGTAGCTTGCATGTTGGAGGGAGAGGTGGTAACATAAAAAACAGACAGACAGACGGACAGACGGACGGATGGACAAATTTTGGAAAAAAAATATTGAACGTGCAAAATCCCATTACAACCCTCTATCCATGTGCCAGATATAAAAACTGTAGCTTGAACCATGTTGGAGTGAGGGATGGTAACATAAAATAGAGAAAAAAGCTTAAAAAACACAACAAAAATGGCCGCCATGCCGCCATCTTGGATTTTGAGAAAAAAAATATTGAACGTGCATCATCCCCTCCCAACCCTCTATCCATATGCCAAATATGCAAAGTGTAGCTTGAACCATGTTGGAGTGAAGGGTGGTAACATAAAATAGAGAAAAAAGCTTAAAAAACACAACAAAAATGGCCGCCATTCTGCCATCTTGGATTTTGAAAAAAAAATTTTGAGCGTGCATCATCCCCTCAGAACCATTTATCCATGTACCAAATATGAAAGGTGTAGCTTAAAGCATGTTGGAGGGAGAGGTGGTAACATAAAAAACAGACGGACGGACGGACGGACGGACGGACGGACGGACGGATGGACGGACGGACGGACGGATGGGTGGATGGACGGACGGACGTACCGACGGATGGACGTACCGACGGACGGACGGACGGACGGACGGACGGACGGAGTGCAATCCTATAGTCCCCTTACAGTTCCCTTAGGGGACTAATAAATGTATAAGTAGGGTTTCCGCTCGACCGGCTGCGGGTCCGTAGACCAGACCCATTCAACCTGCCAATCAAACTATGATCAGTCAGAAAAGCTGGTGGTTCAAATGTCGAGTACAATGCTGTATCGTAACGACACTCAGGATCCTTTGTTTCCACGTAATATAGGCATAATTATGTTGTATACTATGCCTACTATTACTGGCGACAACCTGATACTTTATAACTCCTCGACGAGATGGGGAAACTAAAGTTCAGATCCTAAACGTCGCCTATAAAATTTCGGACTCAAATTGTCATGTTTGGTCCAAAATCACTATCTTTTATTTCGAGCGATAAATGATGTAATTGCACATGCATGACGTCACACGTCCGCATCATGGTTCTTTTCAAATATTACCGCGAGCGGTTGTAAACAAAGCTCAGTCACTGTCAGGATTGTGGATTTTGTGTTGTTTTAGGTTTGTATTTTTAGGAAACCTCCGACCAGATGTTGTATTGTGGTGTCCCATGGAAATTTAGAGAATTGTAGGAGGAAAAAATACATATTTTCCACTTCAGTTATTCAGCATTTTAGCGACTAGAATGCCCCCAGAGAGCACCTAAAAATCAATTTTCTGGGGAAAGAACCCATACCCCCCTCTATACGCATGTGATGAAGTTTCACTTTCTTTAAACTACCAGACCCACAAAATTTCCCCGAGCGGAAAGCCTGGTATAAGTGAAGTACTGTAAAGGCAGGGGACAGTTAGATTCTGAAATAGAAAGGACATCTCCATAGGGTAATTTATTCAAATCAGAACACTCACAAAGAAGTTCTGTCCAAAAAACTGATTGCGTTTATTTTGATGGAAAATGGCCACCAGTGGCCATCTTGAATTTTGGTCTGTACCCCAAAACACTCATTCCTGTCTTGCGGTGATAATAATGGTACCCATGAAGGTTTGTGAAGATTGGTTCATAAATACAGCCTCTAGCCCAAACCATATTGACAAGTGCCCTTACTGTGTATAAGTATGACTGAATATCAATTAAAGTTAATCTAATTTGCATAATTATTGCATAAGAAAACCTGTGTTACATTGTGATGTATTCCATGGTACTAAACATTCATACAAAAATTCATTCTAACCAGAACACTCATATAGAAGTACAAAAAAAAAAACTGCAATTATTTTGATACAAAATTTTGGGCTATGTTTTTTCAGTTTTTGAAATAAAAAGCCGCCCGTCCAAGTCACTTTTATTTTTGATAATTGCCTGGGAACCAAGACATTTTTTTTTAATGGCCTAATTATGCTGCATTTAAAGGGGTAATGCCAATCATTTACTCCAATACTGCCCATACTCATACTCCTCATACTGGACAGAGTGAAAGATTTAACTCCTTAGGTAGCCTAAATATCAACCCAAAAACTTGATATGAACAAACTTTTGAGGAAGCTGCATACACCTCGAAAGGAAGCTTCATACCAAATAGCAAGTCTCTGCTACTACTGGTTCAGGAGATTTTTTTTAAGATTTAGGGGCACTTCGTGGTGTGGCCCCACCCAGAGGAAGGTTCAACTTCATTTGAATAAACCTGAATTGGCATTGGCTAGAAAACAAAACATTTAGCCAAGATTTGAAAAATGAAAGTATCAATGACACTGTAGCTCAACTTGTTTAAGACGTGTACATGTATAGTATGTGATACAGCAATGACAAACATCTAGGTAATGACCTGATAACAAAGGTACATGTAAAGTATTTTAACAGTCTATACATAAATGCTGATCGTAGCCTGTAACAAATATATAGGTAAAGTATTGTAAAAGTGGGGTGACAGTTAGATGCTAAACGAGAAAAGAAATGTTTGAATCCCAGAGTGGGTCTGACTCAACCCAAAAATATTTGTTCTCATAGCACAGTGATAACAAAGGCACCCAAAAACAGTAGTTCCTGTTTCAAGGCGATAACAAAGGTACCCCAAGAAGTTTCGTGAAGATCAGTTCACAAATACAGACTCTAGCCCAAGCGGTATTGACATGTGCACTTACTGTGTATAAGTAGCATTGAACAAATCAAAGTTCATCTAATTTGCATAATTTCTGCACAAGAAAAAAACCTGTATTATATGTGATGTATTCCATGTTACTAAACATTCCTACAAAAATTTATTCAAATCAGAACTTTCATACAGAAGTTCTGTACAAAAAACTGATTGCGCTAATTTTGGTACAAAAAGGCTGCTGGTGGCCATATTGAAGTTTGGACCACACCCAAAAGCACTCATTCTCGTCCCACGCTGATAACAAAAGTACCCAAGAATTTTCGTAAAGATCGGCTCATAAATACGGCCTCTAGTCTGAGCCATATTGACATTTGCACTTACAGTGCTGAAAGTAACACTAAATAAATCAAAGTTAATCTAATTGGTCAAAGTTTAGTCTAATTTGCATAATTTACGCACGAAAAAAAAAGTTGTGTACAAAAAACTGATTAGACCTAATTTCAGTACAAAATGGCCACTGGCAGCCGTCTTGAATTTGGGACTGCACCCAGACACACTCATTCTCATCCCAAGATGATAACAGAGGTACCCAAGAAGTTTCGTGAAGATTGGTTCATAAATACAGACTCTAGCCCGAGCCGTACTGACATGTGCACTTACTGTGTATAAGTAGCACTGAATAAATCAAAGTTCATCTCATTTTCATAATTTTTATTTTGCATAAGAAAAAAAAACGTATTATATATGATGTATTCCATGTTACTAAACATTCATACAACTAGAGTGATGTCACGCATGCAGCCCGACTTTCCCAGGAATAGCAATGCTTAGACGCAAAATAGTCGGAGACATTTTTTGTTAACAGTTTACCTAACGAATCTGCCATATCTGCACTTGTAATATACAAAATTTGCTATTCAAATTTTATTTTTTCATTTCTCTACTTCAAAACATACCTCATGACCTATTACCTGGGGGTGGTGTTTGTCTGGGTTTTTAACCACAAACTTTAACCAAAACTGTAAAAAAGCATTTTTGACGAAAGAAAAAAAAAAGGTCTCTAATTGCCCCTCCCCCCTCCCCCCCCCTGGGGGCGGGAATGTTACATGAGTTTAAAAATAGGATCCGCATGTAGTGACTGTAAAATAGTTCAAAATGCATATTCGAGGAAAGAAAAAAAAAGCCTAATTGGGGGGGGGGGGGGGGGGGGGGGGGGGGGGGGGCTGCCTGGATTTTTTTAACCACAAACTTTAACCAAAACTGTAAAAAAGCATTTTTGACAAAAGGAAAAAAAAGGTTCTGCATGTAGTGACTGTAAATAGTTCAAAATGCATATTGGGGGAAAAAAAAACAACCTAATTTGGGGGGGGGGGGGGGGTTGCCTGGGTTTTTAACCAAAACCGTAAACCAGAATTTTTGATGAAAAAAAAAGTGCCTAACTGGCCCCTGGGGTGGGGGAGGGGGTGGGGGTGGGGGTGGGATGGGGTGTGTTGGGGGAGGTACGCAAGTTTAAAAAAAAGGTTCCACATATAGTGACTGTAAATAGTTCAAAATGCATATTGGAGAAAAAAAGAAAAAAAAAAGCCTAATTGGGGGGTGGGAGGGGGAGGGAGGGGGGTGTAGGGGGTGGTGGTGTTTGTCTGGGTTTTTAACCACAAACTTGGAGTCATCCTACCAAGCTACAATGAAATCCATTTGTAATTGGCCTGTGGAATATTCTAAAGGTTTTTGGGCTTCGGGCCTCTGTTGCCATCACAGTTGCCCAAAAGGGAATGTTCTCATCTAGACATTATATGAAGTCAACCTATCAAATTACAATGAAATCCCTCCATAAATATGACCTATAGACTGTGCTAAAGGTATTCAGGCTTCGGGCCCCTGTTGCCGTCACAGTTTCCCAAAAGGGGATGTTCTCATCTAGACATTATATGAAGTCAACCTATCAAATTACAATGAAATCCCCTCACAAATATGACGTGTAGACTGTGCTAAAGGTTTTAGGACTTCGGGCTCAGGCAGCCATCATGGTTGAATGATCGCAACCAAAAAGGGACATTCTCATCTGGGCATCATGCAGATTGATCCTACAAAGTTACAATGAAATCCCTTCATAAATATGACCTGTAGACTGTGCTGAAGGTTTTCAGGCTTCGGGCACCTGTAGCCATCACAGTTGCTCAATCACATCCAAAAGGGGAATTTCTCATGTAGAAATTATATGAAGTCAACCTATCAAGTTACAATGAAATCCCTCCATAAATATGACCTGTAGACTGTGCTAAAGGTTTTCGGGTTTGGGGCTTGGGCAGTCGTCACGGTTGATAGATCACGCCCAAATGGGGAAATTCTCATGTAGACATCATACGGAGTCATTGTATCAAGTTACAATGAAATCCGTCCAATAATATGACCTGTAGACTGTGCTAAAGGTTTTGGCGTTACGGGCTTGGGCAGCCATCACGGTTGACAGATCATGCCCAAATGGAGACGTTCTCATTTAGGCATTATACAGAGGCATTCTATGAAGTTGCAATGAAATCCCTTCATAAATATGACTGGTAGACTGTGCTAATGGTTTTCGGGTTTTTGGCTCGGGCAGCCATACCGGTTGACCGATCACGACCAAACGGGGACGTTCTCATGTAAACATGACCTAAAACCTGCATATGAAATTTTGTGACGATCAGACAAGAACTACTGGGTATAGCCTGTACTTGAAGGTTGAATAAAAAAAACTTTAACCACAAACTTTACCCAAAACTCCAAATGTCAACTAAACAGGAAAAGTGAGAAAAAAAAAAAAAAAAAAAACACACTTGAAGCTTCAGTAAAAAACTTTAACCACAAACTTTAACCAAAACTCTAAAAGTTAACAGACGGACAGACAAAAGTCATTACTATAGCCCTCACTGTAAACAGTCGGGCTAAAAATGATTCAAATCAGAACTTTCATACAGAAGTTTTGTATACAAAAAACTGAATGCACTAATTTTGGTACAAAATGGCTGCTGGTGACCATCTTGAATTTTGGACTGCACCCCAAAACACTTGTTCTCGTCCCACGGGGATAACAAAGGTACGCAAGAAGTTTCGTAATGATCGGTTCATACATGTGGCCTCTAGCTCGAGCCGTATTGGCATTTGCTCTTACAGTGCTGAAAGTAACACCAAATAAATCAAAGTTAGTCTAATTTGCATAACATACGCACGAGAAAAAAAACCCTTATTATATGTGATGTTTCCCATGATACTAAACATACAAAAACAAGACCAATACCGGGTCTGGACCTGCGTCGCTGCATGCAATTGAATCGGCAAACAGGAAGTGGCTGCATGGCAGATCTGAAAATTGCATACACGATACAACTGATCATTATCAGGCTCCAGATGAAATATAAAATCAATCCCTTGCATAGAAGCCGAGAAAAGTTTGACGAAAAAATACAGTGTTCAGTGGGTACAGTAAAATTTCAAAGTATCGGCAAACAGGAAGTGGCTGCACGGCAGATCTGAAAATTGCTTACAGGATACAAATCATCATTATGAAGCAGCAGACCAAATATAAAATCAATCCCTTGCATAGAAGCCGAGAAAACCTTGACGGAAAATTTCAATGTTAGTGGGTACAGTAAAATTTCAAAGTATCGGCAAACAGGAAGTGGCTGCACGGCAGATCTGAAAATTGCTTACACGATACAACTCATCATTATGAAGCAGCAGACCAAATATAAAATCCTTCCCTTTCATAGAGGCCAGGAAAACTTTGACGGAAAAAGTGTTTTGGCCAGACTGACGGACGGACTGACGGACAGACGGAGTCGAGCGGTTAATAGACCTGTAAAAAAAACTACTCAAACCATAACTTTCCAGCACTCATAATTGGCTTCGGCAATCAGTATTGCCGAAGCGATTTTCTGAAGCAAACGGCGCTGACTACGGCACACAGTTGCCGTAGTAGAAATAATCCGCAGTGGTGTTTGACTTGTCCAAACTTGGACCCAAAGTCCGTAATATATTTTTTTGGTTTGATGTATCAAACCAAAAAATTATATTACGGACTTTGGGTCCAGGTTTGGACGAATGTGTGAAATGCAGTAGTTCACTGTGCACAGCGAGATACACACACCGGTAGCTGAATCCGGAAGCTCGCAGCCAATGTTACACTTACTTTAACTTTCTGTCATTGGTTTGTTTATTGTGATACCCCTCTCGAAAACAATTGAATTTGCGCCGTACACATGCACATCTTCTCCATATATAAATATGTGTGGAGGTTTCCAGGACTGAGTTCTGTATTTACAGAAAATGGGTCAACATTCATTTTGTGATTCCAGGGAATATACACAGGTAAACAAACGGCATGTTTTTTCTGAGAAATAAGTTTGAAATGTATAAAGAAAAAAAAAAGGTCCCTAATTGCCCCTCCCCCCCCCACCCCGGGGCGGGGATGTTACATGAGTTTAAAAATAGGATCCGCAGGTAGTGACTGTAAATAGTTCAAAATGCATATTCGAGGAAAGAAAAAAAAAGCCTAATTGGGGCGGGGGGGGGGGGGGGGGGGGGGGGGGGGGGGGGGGGCTGCCTGGATTTTTTTAACCACAAACTTTAACCAAAACTGTAAAAAAGCATTTTTGACAAAAGGAAAAAAAAGGTTCTGCATGTAGTGACTGTAAATAGTTCAAAATGCATATTGGGGGAAAAAAAACAACCTAATTTGGGGGGGGGGGGGGGGGTTGCCTGGGTTTTTAACCAAAACCGTAAACCAGAATTTTTGATGAAAAAAAAAGTGCCTAACTGGCCCCTGGGGTGGGGGAGGGGGTGGGGGTGGGATGGGATGGGGTGTGTTGGGGGAGGTACGCAAGTTTAAAAAAAAGGTTCTACATATAGTGACTAAATAGTTCAAAATGCATATTGGAGAAAAAAAGAAAAAAAAAAGCCTAATTGGGGGTGGGAGGGGGAGGGAGGGGGGTGTAGGGGGTGGTGGTGTTTGTCTGGGTTTTTAACCACAAACTTGGAGTCATCCTACCAAGCTACAATGAAATCCATTTGTAATTGGCCTGTGGAATATTCTAAAGGTTTTTGGGCTTCGGGCCTCTGTTGCCATCACAGTTGCCCAAAAGGGAATGTTCTCATCTAGACATTATATGAAGTCAACCTATCAAATTACAATGAAATCCCTCCATAAATATGACCTATAGACTGTGCTAAAGGTATTCAGGCTTCGGGCCCCTGTTGCCGTCACAGTTTCCCAAAAGGGTATGTTCTCATCTAGACATTATATGAAGTCAACCTATCAAGTTACAATGAAATCCCTCCATAAATATGACCTATAGACTGTGCTAAAGGTATTCAGGCTTCGGGCCCCTGTTGCCGAAACAGTTTCCCAAAAGGGGATGTTCTCATCTAGACATTATATGAAGTCAACCTATCAAATTACAATGAAATCCCCTCACAAATATGACGTGTAGACTGTGCTAAAGGTTTTAGGACTTCGGGCTCAGGCAGCCATCATGGTTGAATGATCGCAACCAAAAAGGGACATTCTCATCTGGGCATCATGCGGATTGATCCTACAAAGTTACAATGAAATCCCTTCATAAATATGACCTGTAGACTGTGCTGAAGGTTTTCAGGCTTCGGGCACCTGTAGCCATCACAGTTGCTCAATCACATCCAAAAGGGGAATTTCTCATGTAGAAATTATATGAAGTCAACCTATCAAGTTACAATGAAATCCCTCCATAAATATGACCTGTAGACTGTGCTAAAGGTTTTCGGGTTTGGGGCTTGGGCAGTCGTCACGGTTGATAGATCACGCCCAAATGGGGAAATTCTCATGTAGACATCATACGGAGTCATTGTATCAAGTTACAATGAAATCCGTACAATAATATGACCTGTAGACTGTGCTAAAGATTTTGGCGTTTCGGGCTTGGGCAGCCATCACGGTTGACAGATCATGCCCAAATGGAGACGTTCTCATTTAGGCATTATACAGAGGCATTCTATGAAGTTGCAATGAAATCCCTTCATAAATATGACCGGTAGACTGTGCTAATGGTTTTCGGGTTTTTGGCTCGGGCAGCCATACCGGTTGACCGATCACGACCAAAAGGGGACGTTCTCATGTAGACATGACCTAAAACCTGCATATGAAATTTTGTGACGATCAGACAAGAACTACTGGGTATAGCCTGTACTTGAAGGTTGAATAAAAAAACTTTAACCACAAACTTTACCCAAAACTCCAAATGTCAACTAAACAGGAAAAGTGAGAAAAAAAAAAAAAAAAAACACACTTGAAGCTTCAGTAAACAAGAGGCCCCACGTGGCCTTAATCGCTCACCTGACAAAGTGACTCTAAGAAGTATTTTAGGTCACCTTCACCATGTCATGCCTCATCAACATTAACTGGTTGAGTGATAGATTTTGTTTGAAGTTCAACATTTGTTACCTAAAATTAGTTTTATTTAAAATCATTGGTGTGTGGCCAATCTCCAATGATTTTTAATAAAGCAAATTTATCTCTGCAGACAAACTGGTTTAGCATGAAGCACAAACAAGGAATGTGAAGAGATAGCCTTGGACATCTCTCCCCAACTGTGGATATCTTCCATGTGCTAAATGTATATATTTGCATGCAAGAAAACAAAAATTTTCACAAATTTTATTTTTTTTTATCATCATTGGAACAAGCTCAAACAGCTTATTCCAATAGGGGTATGGGAAGATCAGGTATATTTTTGAGACAGAAATGTGAATATATAAATAATGGTGTTTTTTTGTGAATGATGCTGGAGAATTTTGCGTAAAGATATGGTAAATGGTTTGTTCTAGATACAGAATGATGCAAAAGTATTTAAATTTGATTAGGCAAGTTGTTCCTATAATGCATTTAAAAATTGAAGTAACTGTTTTTTTGCTGACGAACTTTTAGATGTGTGTGTTTGTGTGTGTGTGTGTGTGTGTGTGTGTGTGTGTGTGTGTGTGTGTGTGTGTGTGTGTGTGTGTGTGTGTGTGTGTGTGTTTGTGTGTGTGTGTGGGGAGGGGGGGGGGGGTAAGAGTGTTCCTGAATAAATGGAAAATTTTATTTTTTGTGTGAAAGACATAGTGCGTGAATGTTGATTGGAACAAGCTTAGAGAGCTCATTTTAATGTGAAGTCATAAAGCTGTGTTTTACGTACGAAATTCTGGAATAACTAAAAAAATTGCTTTTTTGACTCAAAAAGCATGGTGTGCGACCTCTCATTGGAATGAGCTCAAAAAGCTCATTCCAATGGGGTATTTACAAGCAATAAGTACATGTATGTTTAAGAGACAAAAATTAAAATTTGAATAGCGATTTTTGCGAAGAATGCTGACAAGTTTTGGCAGTTATGCTGGTAAAAAGGTAAGATATGCAAAGTGGTTGTTTTTTAGAGGCGACATTTAATTAAGGGGAATTAACCCTTGATTACTGAGGTAACTTCTAAAAGTACTGAAATTTCATGAAGCAATGTGAATAACAGACAACAGTTGCCTAAAAATTTCATGAATAACTAAAATTTTTATTCCTTTGTCTCGAAAACATGGCATATGACCTTTGTTGGAATGAGCTGAATGCGTGTGTTCCAATGAGGGGGTCATAAAATTTGAACGAAGATTTGTGTGAATAATGCATTAGTACTGCTAGATTTGGGTAAACGGTTCACCCTGGATACCACCCCTTCTATAGTAGATCTTTTCTGCAAATTTTGTCTAAGATTCTATCAACTTTACAAATAAATACGTTCATGAATCACAATCAGATCCACCCTACAATGTTACATACCAAATATCAAAAGATTCTGCCTGCTGGATCTGGAGAAGAAGATTTTTTAAGAAATATGCCTGAAATGCACTAAGTTAAAATTTGGGCTCCTATACGGAGCCCAAATATAAACCCAGGGGGCCGATTTGAACAAACTTGAATCAGATCCACCCCACAATGTTGCTTACCAATTATGAAAAGATTCTGAAGCTGGATCTGGAGAAGAAGATTTTTTAAGAAATTTGCCTGAAATGCCCCAAGTTCGAATTCGAGCTTCTATACTGAGCCCAAATATGAAACTAGGAAGCCGATTTGAACAAACTTGAATCAGATCCACCCCACAATGTTGCATACCAAATATCAAAAGATTCTGCCTGCTGGATCTGGAGAAGAAGATTTTTTAATAAATTTGCCCGAAATGCACTAAGTTCGAATTCGGGCTTCTATATTAAGCCCAAATATGAATCCAGGGGGCCGATTTGAACAAACTTGAATCAGATCCACCCCGCAATGTTGCATACCAAATATCAAAAGATTCTGCCTGCTGGATCTGGAGAAGAAGATTTTTGAAGAAATTTGCCTGAAATGCACTAAGTGCGAATTCGGGCTTCTATATTAAGCCCAAATATGAATCCAGAGGGCCGATTTGAACAAACTTGAATCAGATCCACCCCGCAATGTTGCATCCCAAATATCAAAAGATTCTGCCTGCTGGATCTGGAGAAGAAGATTTTTGAAGAAATTTGCCCGAAATGCACTAAGTTTGAATTCGAGCTTCTATAGTGAGCCCAAATATGAATCCAGGGGGCCGATTTGAACAAACTTGAATCAGATCCACCCTGCAATGTTGCATACCAAATATCAAAAGATTCTGCCTGCTGGATCTGGAGAAGATGATTTTTTAAGAAATTTGCCTGAAATGCACTAAGTTCGAATTCGAGCTTCTATAGTGAGCCCAAATATGAATCTAGGAAGCCGATTTGAACAAACTTGAATCAGATCCACCCCACAATGTAGCATACCAAATATGAAAAGATTCTGCCTGCTGGATCTGGAGAAGAAGATTTTTTAAGAAATTTGCCTGAAATGCACTAAGTTCGAAATCGGGCTCCTATACTGAGCCCAAATATGAACCCAGGGTGCCGATTTGAACAAACTTGAATCAGATCCACCCTACAATGTTGCATACCAAATATCAAAAGATTCTGCCTGCTGGATCTGGAGAAGAAGATTTTTTAATGTTTTTCCCATTGCCTACAGTGTTAAAAAGTGCTGACTCAGCACTTTTTCAAAGTCCCGAAACTGTACCCTATGATAAAACCGATGGCAATTTTTTTTTACCAATCCTTTCTGTTGGTCCTAAGGAAGCTGCACACCAAATAAAAATTCTCAGTGCCGTGCAGTTTTGGAGATATGGGCGTTTTAAATTTTTTCTATTTTTAGCTCCTGCGGTTCCCACGGGGCTGCGGGAAAAATTTTTTTTGCATAAATCAAGTACTCATGACCCAATAAGCCCTCACATAAAATTTGGTTCAAATCAGCCTCTCGGTTTGGAAAATAGAAATTTTGGGCGGGGCAAAAAATTTTGCCCCTCTCATAACAACACCAAGTATAGCCCCACAAACTTCTCTTGAACAAATCTGAGTCTACATCTCAAAAGGAAGCTGCACACCAAATATCAAGTCTCTGCTACTGCTGGTTCATGAGAAGAAGATTTACAAAGATTTTGGTGCCCCTTGGGGGCGTGGCACCACCCAGGAGGAGGGGCAACTTCATTTGAACAAATCTGAATTGGCATTAGGTAATAAACATTTAGCCAACATTTGAATAAAATTGGGCTAGTGGTTTAGGAGGAGAAGTCGATAATGTAAAGTTAACGCCGGACGGACGACGACGGACGCCGGACGACGGACAGAAAGTGATTAGTAAAGCTCCCCTTGAGCTTCGCTCAGGTGAGCTAAAAACAGGAAGTGGCTGCACGGCAGATCTGAAAATTGCTTACAGGATACAAATCATCATTATGAAGCAGCAGACCAAATATAAAATCAATCCCTTGCATAGAAGCCGAGAAAACCTTGACGGAAAATTTCAATGTTCAGTGGGTACAGTAAAATTTCAAAGTATCGGCAAACAGGAAGTGGCTGCACGGCAGATCTGAAAATTGCTTACACGATACAACTCATCATTATGAAGCAGCAGACCAAATATAAAATCCTTCCCTTTCATAGAGGCCAGGAAAACTTTGACGGAAAAAGTGTTTCGGCCAGACTGACGGACGGACTGACGGACAGACGCAGTCGAGCGGTTAATAGACCTGTAAAAAAAACTACTCAAACCATAACTTTCCAGCACTCATAATTGGCTTCGGCAATCAGTATTGCCGAAGCGATTTTCTGAAGCAAACGGCGCTGACTACGGCACACAGTTGCCGTAGTAGAAATAATCCGCAGTGGTGTTTGACTTGTCCAAACTTGGACCCAAAGTCCGTAATATATTTTTTTGGTTTGATGTATCAAACCAAAAAATTATATTACGGACTTTGGGTCCAGGTTTGGACGAATGTGTGAAATGCAGTAGTTCACTGTGCACAGCGAGACACACACACCGGTAGCTGAATCCGGAAGCTCGCAGCCAATGTTACACTTACTTAAACTTTCTGTCATTGGTTTGTTTATTGTGATACCCCTCTCGAAAACAATTGAATTTGCGCCGTACACATGCACATCTTCTCCATGTATAAATATGTGTGGAGGTTTCCCGGACTGAGTTCTGTATTTACAGAAAATGGGTCAACATTCATTTTGTGATTCCAGGGAATATACACAGGTAAACAAACGGCATGTTTTTTCTGAGAAATAAGTTTGAAATGTATTTTACTCAATATTCAGCTCAGATGAAATTCATTCGTTTTGCAGCCCCGCAAATTTCAATCGCAAACTGACAAATCGACCGTGCATAAGGCATTGCAGGGACGGATTCAAGTAAAAAAAAACAAATTTTGTCATCCAAAATATCAAGTGGATTTCCACCCCAAAAGCCACGAGATCGCTCCTTTTGATAGCAGATTTCAAAATTTTCCTAGGGCGAGAACAGGACACACCACGCTAAAAAAATTGTGCATTCGTCAGTTGATGCAGATGCCCTCGGCATCTGCATGTATTGCCTTCCCAGAAATGCCGTAGTAACTGCCGAAGCAAATAAAATTTGCTACGGCAAACGACTGCCGAAGCCAAAAAATTTGAATTGCGAGGGCTGACTTTCATATGGAAGTTCTGCGCAAAAATCTGATTGCGACCAAAAGGGGATGTTCTCATCTAGACATTATTTGGAGTCATCCTACCAAGCTACAGTAAAATCCCTTCATAATTATGACCTGTAGACTGTTCTAGAGGTTACAGTAAAATCCCTTCATAATTATGACCTGTAGACTGTTCTAGAGGTTTTCGGGCTTCGGGCCCCTGTAGCCATCCCAGTTGCCCAATCGTGTCCAAAAGGGGATGTTCTCATCTAGATGAAGTCAATCTACCAAGTTACAATGAAATCCCTTCATAATATTTATATTTATTTATTTATTGATGTTTAAGGTCACATATTTATGCACAATGGCTAATCATGACAGTGACAGTTTTACGGGTGGAGGCAGCCAGAGTACCCGGAGAGAACCACCGAGCAACGACGAGCAGCTGCTAGCTCCCCAACATCGTAACTCTGCACTGCAGCAAAGACAGGGTTAGATTGGTTGAAGACATGCGTACCATCGACGTGCAGTAGGCCTTAGTACACGGCGTCAGCGTGTCCCCACATGGGCAATGGGGGTGAAGTGTCTTGCCCAAGTACACAACGCGGTAGCCGCAGGTGGGATTCAAACCGAGGACCTCTCGGTTTGCAGCCTGCATCTCTACCTACTGAGCCACCGCGCCCCCTAATCCCTTCATAAATATGACCTGTAGACTGAGCTAAACGTTTTCGGGCTTCGGGTACAGGCAGCCATCATGGTTGAATGATCGCGACCAAAGGGGACAATCTCATCTGGGCATAATCTGGAGTGATCCTACGAAGTTACAATAAAATCCCTTCATAAATATGACTTGTAGACTGTGCTCAAGGTTTTCGGGCTTCGGGCACCAGTAGCCATCACAGTTGACCAATCACAAACCAAAAAGGGATGCCATCATCTAGGCATTACATGTAGTCAACCTAACAGGTTACAATGAAATCCTTCCATAAATATGACCTTATGTCTATGCTAAAGGTTTTTGGGCTCGGGCACCCATTAGTGTTGTACGGTCTACCGGTTTTATAAGTCGGTTTCGGTTTGCTTTAAAACCGAAACAGAAACCGTGTAATTGATAAATGAGTACGGTTTTGTTTTTTTTTCCTAAAACATCGGGAAGAGATGTTTTCATTGTTCAGTTTGCACTAACAACATCAGAAATGTCAAGCTTTGTCAGGAAATGACAGCATCGTCAATGCACGCTACATTCTGGATGTAAAGGGGTCACTGCAGCATGTCTCGATCACTCCAGAATAATATATGACAAGTTGTCAATCACACATCGTTGACGTAAAAATGGGTTGTGTTTTCTGTGAGAATAACAAAACAGGCAGCCAACACGCCTACATTTCACTGATTACAGGAAATACCTTGCGCCATTGGCTTCGTTTTTGAACAGGTCTGTCTGAAATAGTCAATCAGTTTAATTAAAATTACTTATCTACAATCTGTTGGAGAGTGAATAATATCATATCAGAAAAAGGTCTTGGAATTTCACTGTCGTATTGTCGTATTCGAAAATAACATTTGTCACGGGTTTCCCCACCACGAGTTTCGGATGTAATTGTAAACTCTTTTGCCTCCCTTCCGGGAAGAGGTTTAACTGCGATTCATTTTGAAGCCCAACCAGCTACAAACAATATGACTTTCCCATTCCAGACTGGCATGAAATTATTGCTGATTAACTTACTAGGGCAGGTGGTGGCTAATGCCACCACTGTGAGGAGGGGGGGGGGGGGGGGGGGGGTACCGAAAATAGTCCATACTCCAGTTCATTGTCAAATATCTTAGGATGGGTGTCTAGGTGACCCAACTGGCAACGCTTGGTATTACTTGCAATGCCTGGTAGGGTCACTGGGCTCACTAGGCTGCCCAAGGCCCCACCCAGGAGTGAACACTGAACAGAGCCCTGGGAAATTGTGAATTGACTCTTTTTGCACCCATGTGTTAATATCAATTCATCACAGTCTCTCTTACGCCTGAACTAAAGGAGCAGAGGTGTGGGGGGGGGGGGGGGATGTGCCCAGAATTGTTGAGTGCTGAGTGGTGGTTTTCTACGAACAATGTTACATTTTATTTTCTTTTATTTTTGGGGGGGGTTTTGATAATGCCTGCCATTTATACACTTAGTATCAATGGCCAATATTGACACTACATAGTTTCTGTTCAAAACTGCAGATGTCTTACTATTAAAAAGAAACAAAAAACGACCTATAAAACCAAGTTTTTTTTTAAAAACCGAACCAAGAAAAATAAAACCGCACAACACTAGCACCCATCAAGGCTGAATGATCGCGATCAAAATAGGATGTTCTCATCTAGACATTATTTGGAGTCATCCGACCAAGTTACAATGAAATCCCTTCATAAATATGACCTGTAGACTGTGCTAAAGGTTTTCAGGCTTCGGGACCCTGTAGCCGTCACAGTTGCCCAATCACGTCCAAAAGGGGACTTTCTCATCTAGACATTCTATGAAGTCAATCCACCAAGTTACAATGAAATTCATCCATAAATATGACATGTAGACTGTGACAAAGTTTTTGGGTTTTGGGCTCGGGCAGTTGTCACGGTTGGCAGATCACGCCCAAATGGGGAAATTCTCATCTAGACATCATAAGGAGTCATCCTACCAAGTTACAATGAAATCCCTCGTATTAAACACGACCTGCAGACTGTGCTAAACATTTTTGGGTTTCGGGCTTGGGCAGCCATCACGGTTGACAGATCATGCCCAAAAGGAGACGTTCTCATCTAGGCATTATACAGAGGCATCCTACCAAGTTACAATGAAATCCCTTCATAAATATGACCTGTAGACTGTGCTAATGGTTTTCGGGTTTTGGGCTCGGGCAGCCATACCGGTTGACTGATCGCGACCAAAAGGGGACGTTCTCATCTAGACATGACCACCAAACCTGCATATGAAATTTCGTGACGATCAGACAAGAACTGCGGGGTGTAGCCCATGCTAAAGGAAAATGTGAACAGACTCACAGACTTTCGCACGCGTGATGGCAACAGCTTATCTTGACTTTGTCAAGTTAAGCTAAAAATGGTGTGGGTGGCTGTCCGAGACATGACTGGAAAAAGTTTGTACCCCGGGGGTGGTGGGTCCCAAAAATTGAAAATGTTAAAATTTTCACCTTGTATCCGTAGTTTTTTGCCTGAAGCCCCCCACACCCCCACCCCCAAACCCACGCCCTCCAAATTTCAGAGGATTTTATGCAAATTTTATATGAACTTAAGCAGATTTTATAATCGAGTGAGACCCAGAAGGTTTATACAGATTTTTTCGAATGTTTGTTTGTCAGTATGTTTCTTTTCCTATTGGATTGATTTATTATGGCACATCTCTTTTATTTTTTCCAGTAAAAATTCAAAGATCAAGAAAAGTCATGGGACAGAGAATTTATAACAAAAAACTGGCCTGCTACTTTTGCAAAAAAGTATTTAAACATAGAATAATGAAACATCTAAAAAAACAGCACAGCAATGAAAGGCCAATGGCAATGGCTCTTGCCAAAAGTGGAAAAGAGCAAATGATGCTCCTAAATAAAATTAAGCATCAGGGGAACTTCAACCACAACATGGAAGTGCTGAACAAAAATGAAGGAGACCTGATCGTCTGTAGACGCCCAAACAGCAGCAAACAAGCAACCGACTACCTGCCATGCACATTTTGTCTTGGCTTTTATCGACGAAATGAGCTTTGGAGACATTGTCGAGGGTGTGTATATAGGCAACCAAATGAAACAACCAATGCCAACTTGCCAAGCAGCTTCATCACCAGAGCAAAGCTTTTATTAGCTGGTAGCTGTGTAACAGACTGTCCTCTCAATGACATGTTCAGTGACATCAATAAAATATGTTTGGCACCAATGCACAACGATGAAATATTTGAGGCCATCAGAAATGATAGGTTGATCCTCAATCTGGGAAAAATTCTATTAGAAAAGCTAGGAGAGAGGAGGTCCCGGGATATAAGCCAAAGAATGAGACAGCTGGGACGGCTGAAGATAGTTCTCAACCAGAACAGCAGCAGTAC
Organism: Pictodentalium vernedei; assembly: GCA_031216915.1. NCBI lineage: Eukaryota > Metazoa > Mollusca > Scaphopoda > Dentaliida > Dentaliidae > Pictodentalium > Pictodentalium vernedei. The sequence continues at coordinate 423,042,828 of CM062294.1, forward strand.
CAAGCAGCTGCTGGATTACTTCACGCCAGGCAATTTTGATTCAGTGATAATGAGTGTGAAGGAATTGGCCGGTTTTGGACGCAACGAAGACCAAATTACAACGTTTCAGACACCATCACTTGCAATTCGTCTGGGTCACAACATAATAAAATGTGCAGAAATACTAAGGGGCATGGCAATTCGCCAAACAGATGAGAATCTAAAAAAAGATGTGGATGCATTCCTACAACTGTATACCTCGGAATGGACCGACAAAATTTCTTCGGTGGCTCTGGCTACACTGAAAACTAACAAATTCACTAAACCCACAGCTTTGCCAATCACTAAAGACTTAATTACCCTTAAAGAATATTTGGAGAAGAAAATAAAATCCCAAAAACAAGAGGTACAACAAAATCCTGAAATGAAAAACTGGAAAAAGCTTGCAGAATTGGTGATGGGGAGGGTGATTTTGTTCAATAAGCGGAGGAGCAGTGAGGTGTGCAAACTGCTCACAAACACTTTCATCGGGAGGCCAAATTATGCCAATTTAATAAATCAAGAAATAGAGAAATCACTCAGGCCCAGTGAGAGGATGATGTTGAAAAGGTAATAGCAGTTATATACAGTTAAAACTAGAAGTCCTGTCATGAATAGTGCGCTTATCTAGGCTTAATTGCGCATTGGAATTGCGCGCAATTGCCATATCGAATGGCATCCAAAGCACGGCAGGTTCTCCTGGTTACTCATAGCAAACACATGCAATGTTTCTGCCAATGGACCTCCGGGTTACCCAGAGGTCCATTGGCTGAAACACTGCCTGTGCACAGGCCATATGTACAGAATATGACAACTTTAATCGGGTCATAACGCGCACATTAACGTGCATATCAACGTGCTATTTGTGCGCATTTCATGACAGGACTTCTAGTTTTAACTGTAGTTATAGTTATATAAATCCCTATCAATTTTGTTTAAACAAGAGACCTCTTAGCCTATACAGCTTCGCTCAGGGCTACTACTTTCAGGGGCGTGGTGTCTATCATTAATTAATATTGTTACAAAGTTTTGTCAAAATATACTCAGTTGTTTAGAAATTATGGCCTGGACAAACAAAATATTGACAAACTGATGAATGTAGCAGTAATAATAGTATTCTAGACTGTGACCTCGACCTTGAAGATATAACATTATTATTATTATTATTTATGGGTGTTTAATTAAGGTCACATATTTATGCACAATGGCTAATCATGACCGCAACATGGAGATAAAGTCAAGTTTAGTCGTCGTTTAAACCCCATGCTGCCCATTTTAGAGGACTTCCACCCCAAGCATTGGTGACTGGGTCCTATTTTACCAGTAAAACAAAACATGTGTACCACAGTAAATAAGCACTGTTTCACTTCCCAGGGTTCCCACAGGGGGATGATATAACATGGGGGTTGACAACACACCTATGTGATATGGTAACAACTGTGTCAAGCATGAACCTGTAGATCACTTTCATAAAAAAATCTCAGCTACTATATTTATTTATTAGGATTTAATGAAACTTTAACAGCCAGAGTCACATCATGTCGGTGACAGCTTTAGAGGTGGAGGAAGCCAGAGTACTCGGAGAGAACCAACGAGCAATGACGAGGTGTCCGCTCTCCAACATCTTAACTCTGAACTCTGCACCCCAGCATAGGCAGGGTTAGAAGACATGCACACCATCGATGTGTGGTATGTCTTAGTATACAGTGTTATTGTGCCCCCATGTAGGCAATTGGGGCAAAGTGCCTTGCCCAAGCAAACAAGCAAATTCTGAGAATTCATGTCCCCCGCTGGGCAGCAGTTTCAAGTGGAATTAGTGGAGTTGCAAGTGGGAGCTATTTAGAAGAGTCAGAACAGACATTGCTTCAGACAGTGGTTATCAAATTTATTTTCACAGAGGTCACTGTCAAAGCAGGTGAGGTGATGTGGAGTATAACTGTGAGAATCACTAAAAAAATAAGACTGTATGATCAGACATATTACATTAAACTGATGTGAAAAGTAATCCATATAAGAAATTTCATTGAAATTGGCTGACCCTAAGGAAAGTTAGAGTCTGGAAACCATCAGCCAATCAAATTTCAGCAACCTAATTAAATATGCGTGGAAAATACCCATATTCGAATTTGGACCCACAACTGATGAAAGTGATCTACTACCCAAATTTCATGGAAATCGACTGACTGTAAGGAAGACAAGAGTCTGGAAACGAAAAACACGGAAGATGTGCACTTACTGTGTATTAGTAGTAGCACTGAATAAATCAAAGTTTCCCTAATTTGCATAATTTTTGCACGAGAACAAAATCTGTATCATATGTGATGTATTGCATGTTACTAAATATTCATACAAAAATTTATTCAAATCCGAACTTTCATATAAAGTTCTGTCTGTACAAAAAACCAATTACACCCAATTTTGGAACAAAATGAACACATATTTTGGTCTCACAATGATAACAAAGATACCCAAGAAGTTTTGTGAAGATCGGTTCATAAATACGGCTTTCAGTCCGAGGGGCATTGACGAACGGGGCAGGCAGACAGGCAGATGGACAGATTTGTGGTACAAAATTCCCCACATTCGAACTTGACCTAGGTATTGATAAAAGTAATCCATATATGAAAAATTTCATCAAAATCGGTTGATTTTAAGGAAAGGTAGAGTCTGGAAACCGTCAGGCAATCAAATTTCAGCAACCTAATTAAATATGCGCGGATAATGCCCATAACTGAACTTAGATCCACAATTTATGAAAGTGATCTACTAACCAAATTTCATCGAAATCCAGTCACTGTAAGGAAAGTTGGAGTCTGGAAACAAAAAACACGGAAGGACGGAGGGATGGAAGGGCAGGAGGACGGAAGGACACCCCGAATTTATTATCTCCCATTTTTTTCAAAAAGTGGGAGACAACAATGCTGGAGCGAGAATCAGTCGCTGAAATGGTCACCCATCCAATTACTAACCACGCTCGATGCTGCTTAACTTAGTGATCTGACGAGAACCGGTTACCACGACGCTACCGCACCAGGGACCAGCCTGGGGGGGGGGGGGGTAATTTTAGACAGACTTAATGTCTCCCTCAAGAAAAAATAGGGAGACTGCAGTGTCAAGTTGGGAGACTTCATAGGCAAGTGGGGAAAATTAGGAATATTTATCTACCACCCCCTGCCGCCCCTTCATATTTTCAGCTCGCTGGTCCTCCATTGATGTCCAAATAATCCACGTCCAGTTGTCTATGATGCATCTATGCCAGGTTGAAAAATCACAAAGTAATTATTGACTGAAAATCCCCCACTGCTACCCTCTCCTTCATGACCCCCTCCCCTCTTCTTCATGCCAATGCCCCACCCCCCCCATCCCCCAGCACCCTCCTGTGGTTGCCTTTCACCAAAGTCTACTAAGTTAATACTTTCCTTGAAAGTGTGAACAGAACAGATGTAAGAAGGTTGCTTGGAAGGTACTTTTGTTAGCTAATAATCAAAATACATTCTGGGGTCGAGTATTTTGTAAAATAAATGTCATTCCGCATCATTATCATGGCATTCCGGTGTCATTCCGAGTCATTCCGGTGTTTAGGAGAACCCCTTTTTTTAAGATCCTTCATATGCACACTTGTGCCCTGTACAAAGCTTTTCATGTCATCACTAAAGCTTTTTTTCATGTGTTTCAATTCCATTCGTGTTTTTCTGGGAATAGACAGCCCAACAGTTAACAGTCGTCAGCAAAAAGAAATAAAAATACAGTGTTAGAAAATACGTCCTTTGTGTATACATTTATCGCAGAGAATTTTCGGCATCCAAAGCGCCATAACCTTTCAAACTGGGTTATTTTATTGAGTTTCATAAGTCACCTATTTTCGTTTCGGCACTTAAAGCTCCGACTGAAACGGAACAAAATAGAAATAAAACTAGCGTTGATTCTTTGCCAAGGGGAGCAATACCCCCGCAATCCAACGCCAGGTGGTGTGTTACCCCCGCACAAATACCCTTGGTGTTTAGAAAACAATAGGTGTCACCTAAGAGTGACACAAACAAATATCCCCGCCTTTCAGCTAAGAAAGGGAAATAACTGTGGAGAAACAAAATTTTTGCAAGACTTTATACATGTTGCACATCTTCATTGTGTGTATGATCATATTCTGAAGTTTAAACTATGTGAATTGAAAAGTGGGGGAGGAGATGATTACAGCATGACTGTACCTTCCATTAAACAATTATGTGACGGAAGGACTGACGGACATGAGTAATCCTATATACCCCCGCTAGGCGGGGATATAAAAATGCCAATAGGATCACCGATCCAATGTCAAGTTGTGACAGCACAAAAGTGGGTTTAATCATTATCAACCTATCGTCCGAAAACCAGTTGTTTACAACTTACTATGTGAAGGGTCACTGTGACTTTGACCTAGTGATTCCAAAATAAAAAGGGCTCTTTCTTGCACCAATGCCAACCTACCTATGAAGTTTCATGAACACATGTGGAACCACTGTCAAATAAATTATCATCTGGAAATCATTTACGATTTATGTTCAAGGTCACTGTGACCTTGGCCTTAGACCTAGTGAGTCCAAAATAATAGGGGTCTTCCACTCATCTAGGCCAACGTACCTATGAAGTTTCATGAATGTGGGGCAAATCATTATCAAGTTATCGTCCGGAAACCAATTGTTTACGATTTACTATGTTGAAGGCCACTGTGACCTTGCCCTTTCACCTAGCAAGTCCAAAATAAATAGGGATCTTCCTCTCGCTGATACCAACATACCTATGAAGTTTCATGAACGTGGGTAGAATTTTACTATGTGAAGGGTCACTGTGACCTTGACCTTTGACCTAGTGATTCCAAAATAAATAGGGCTCTTTCTTGCACCAATGCCGACCTATCAATGAAGTTTCATGAACGAAAGTGGAACCATTGTCAAATTATCATCTGGAAACCAATTGTTTACGATTTATTATGTTCAACGTCACTGTGAAATTGGCCTTTGTCCCAGGGAGTCCAAAATAAATAGGGGTCTTCCACTCACCTAGGCCAACCTACCTATGAAGTTTCATGAATGTGGGTCAAACCATTATCAAGTTATCATACAGAAACCAATTGTTTACGATTTACTATGGTGAAGGTCACTGTGACCTTGACCTTTTACCTAGCAAGTCACAAATAAATAGGGTTCTTCCTCTCACTGATGCCAACCTACCTATGAAGTTTCCTGAACGTGGGTCGAACCATTATCAAGTTATCAGCCGGAAACCAATTGTTTTGATGTACTATGTTCAGGTCACTGTGACCTTGACCTTTGACCTAGTAAGTCCAAAATAAATAAGGTTATTCCTTTCACAAAGGCCAACCCACATATGAAGTTTCAATGTGGGTTGAACCGTAGTCAAGTTATCCAGAAACCAACTGTTTACAATTTACTGTGTTCAAGGTCACTGTGACCTTGACCTTTGACCAAGCATGTCTAAAATTAATAGGGTTCTTCCTCTCACCAATACCAACCTACCTATGAAGTTTCATGAACATGGGTTGAACCATTATCAAGTTATCATCCGGAAACGAATTGTTTACGCCCGCCTGCTATTCATCAAACTTCGTCACAACTCGACTAAAAATCTGCAAAAAGCAACAATGGACAATTGATTGTCGTGTAATTTCAAATAAATGGCCGCTTATTTGACAAATGAAACTGCCCACTCAAGCACATTCAATTCTTGAAAATAATCGTTTTTATGTAAACCTCAGATCACTCAGTTCAGCCTTTTCTCATTTTGGCCAATTTTTAGAGGGCGACTTGTAAATGCTCGGCTATTTTTCTAGGCGACTTTTGGCTTAGAAGGGCGATATAATCGCTCTAGTCGCCTTCGCGGCTGGTCCCTGTACTGCACCTGTTCAGTAACTAAAATAAATTAGAAGTGTTTTAGCACACTAAAATATATTCTCCCCTTCCTTTTGAGGTCAGAGGTCAAGGTCACATGCAGTTGATCAAGGTAGCGGACATGCAGTTTCATGATGACACATCCACATGTCAAAAAAAAAAATTCTGGTCTGGACAATTACTCCCTGTTTAAAGTAGATAAATTTGACCTTGAGGTAAAGTTCACATGAAGGTCATGATAACATGTGGTCTCATTGTGATACATCCACATGTCAATCATCTAAGTCCCAGGTCAAAAAATAAAAAGGTTCTGGTCTGGATAATTATTCCCTATTTGAAGTACATAAATTTGACCTTAAGGTCAGAGGTCAAGGTCACATGAAGGTCATCGAGGTAGACGACATGCGGTCTCATGGTGACACATCCACATGTCAAATAACCAAGTCCTAGGTCAAAAAACAAACAAAAAAATTCTGGTTTGGACAATTACTCCCTATTTGAAGTACATAAATTTGACCTTGAGGTCAAGGTCACATGAAGGTCACAATGGTATGCGACACACCGGCTCATGGTGATACATCCACGTGCCAAATATCTAAGGCCTGGCTCAAAAGACAAAAAAGTTCTGGTCCAGACAGTTTACCTTAAAAAAGCGCATAAATCTGACCTTCAGGGCAAAGGTCAAGGTCACATGAAGGTCACTATGGTACACTGCACACCAGTTCATGGTGATACATCCACATGCCAAGTATCTAAGGTGTAGGTCAAAAGACAAAAAAGTTATGGCCCGGACAAAGTTTGTGTGATGTTTCCCTTAAAAAAACACAAATCTGACCTTCAGGTCAAAGGTCAAGGTCACATGAAGGTCACTATGGTACACTGTACACCGGCTCATGGTGATACATCCACATGCCAAGTATCTAAGGTGTAGGTCAAAAGACAAAAAAGTTATGGCCCGGACAAAGTTTGTATGAGAAGAAGAAGAATATGCGCTAAAACAATATGTCGCCCTTCTGGGAAGGGGAGAAATAATACTACACTAGAGGTGGCCAAATCAGAACTTTCATACAGAAGTTCTGTACAAAAGACTGATTGCACTAATTTTGGTACAAAATGGCTGCTGCTGGCCAACTTGAATTTCGGACCACACCCCAAAACACTTGCTCTCATTCCACGGTGATAACAAAGGTACCCAAGAAGTTTCGTAAAGATTGGTTCATAAATATGGCCTCTAGTCTGAGCCGTATAGAAGTTGTGTACAAAAAAACTGATTAGACCTAATTTCGGTACAAAATGGCCACTGGCAGCCATCTTGAATTTTAGACTGCACCCAGAAACACTCGTTCTTGTCCCAAGGTGATAAAGGTACCCAAGACATTTCGTGAAGATCAGCTCATAAATACAGACTCTAGTCTGAGCCATATTGACATGTGTACTTGCTGAGTGTAAGTCGCACCGAAAAAATCAAAGTTCATCTAATTTGCACAATTTCTAAACGAAAAAAAAACCTGTATTATATGTGATGTATCCCATGGTACTAAACATTCACACAAAAAATTATTCAAATCAGCGCTTTCATATGGAAGTTCTGTGCAAAAGTCTGATTGCACCTAATTTTGTACAAAATGGCTGCCATCGGCCATCTTGAATTTCGAACCGGACCCCAAAACACTCGTTCTTGTCCCACAGTGATACCAAAGGTACCCAAGAAGTTTCGTAAAGATCGGTTCATAGATACGGACTCTAGCCCGAGCCGTATTGGCATTTGCACTTACAGTGCTGAAAGTAACACCAAAAAACATCAAAATTAGTCTAATTTGCACAATTTACGTACGAGAAAAAAACCCGTATTATATCTGATGTATCCCATGGTACTAAACATTCATACAAAAAATTATTCAAATCAGAGCTTTCATATGGAAGTTCTGTACAAAAAACAGATTTCTGCATCGTCGGTACAAAACGGCGGCTGGCAGCCATCTTGAATTTCGGACCGCACCCAAAAACACTCGTTTTCGTCCCACGGTCATAACAAAGGTACCCATGAAGTTTCGTAAAGATCGGTTCATAAATACAGCCTCTAGCCCGAGCCGTATCCAATTGTTGACGTACGGACAGACGGACAGATGAACGACGGGCCAAAGTTGAGCTAAAAAAGAAAGTGTCGATGACACTGTAGCTCAACTTGTCAAGACATGTACATGTATAGTATGTGACACAGCAATGACAAACATCAAGGTAATGACCTGATAACAAAGGTACATATAAAGTATTGTAACAGTCTGTACATAAATGCTGACCGTAGACTGTAACAAATGTATAGGTAAAGTATTGTAAAGGTGGGTGACAGTCAGATGCTAAACTAGAAAAGAAATATTTGAGTCCCAGAGTGGGTCTGACAGAACCCCAAAATATTTGTTCTCATTGCAGTGATAACAAAGGCACCCCAAAACACACTCATTCCTGTCCCAAGGTGAAAACAAAGGTACCCAAGAAGTTTCGTGAAGATCATAAATACGAGCTGTATAGAAGTTGTGACAAAAAACTGATTGGACCTAATTTCGGTACAAAATGGCCACTGGCAGCCATCTTGAAATTTGGACCGCACTCAGAAACACTCATTCTCATCCCAAGGTGATAACAAAGGTACCCAAAGAAGTTTCGTGAAGATCGGTTGATAAATACAGCCTCTAGCTCGAGCCGTATTGACATGTGCACTTACAGTGTATATGTAGCACTGAATAAATCAAAGTTCATCTAATTTGCATAATTTCTGCACGAGATAAAAACCTGTACTATATGTGATGTATTCCATGTTACTAAACATTCATACAAAAATTTATTCAAATCAGAACTTTCATGCAGAAGTTCTGTACAAAAGACTGATTGCACTAATTTTGGTACAAAATGGCTGCTGGTGGACATCTTGAATTTCGGACCACACCCAAAAACACTCATTCTAATGACAAGGTGATAACAAAGGTACTCAAGAAGTTTCGTAAAGATCGGTTCATAAATACGGCCTCTAGCCTGAGCCGTATAGAAGTTGTGTACAAAAAACTGATTAGACCTAATTTCGGTACAAAATGGCCACTGGCAGCCATCTTGAATTTTGGACCGCACCCAGAAACACTCGTTCTCGTCCCAAGGTGATAACAAAGGTACCCAAGAATTTTCGTGAAGATCGGTTCATAAATGCGGCCTCTAGCCCGAGCCGTATTGGCGTTTGCACTGACAGTGCTGAAAGTAACACTAAATACATCAAAGTTAGTCTAATTTGCATAATTTACGTACGAGAAAAAAACCTGTATTATATGTGATGTATCCCATGGTACTAAACATTCATACAAAACATTATTCAAATCAGTGCTTTCATATGGAAGTTCTGTGCAAAAAACAGATTTCTGCATCATCTGTACAAAATGGTGGCTGGCTGCCATCTTGAATTTCGAACCAAACCCCAAAACACTCGTTCTCGTCTCACTGTCATAACAAAGGTACCCAAGAAGTTTCGTAAAGATCGGTTCATAAACACGGCCTCTAGCCTGAGCCGTATTGAATTGTTGACGGCCAGACGGACAGACAGATGACTGGCCATGGCATAAGCTCAAATTTGGCTTCGCCAAAGTTGAGCTACTGAAACAACAAGAGGCCCCAAGGGGCCTTAATCACTCACCGGGCAATGTGATTCAAACAAAGTGGTTCAAAGAAGTATTTGGGGTCACATTCAGTTAGACATGGTTCATCAACACTACAAAGGAATGAAGTCATGAGAGACAAATTTTATGGAACTAGGGACATGGCTTGAACAAACTTGAATCTTACCCCCCAGATGTTGCATATCAAATATCAAAAGCATTCATCTGCTGGATCTGAAGAAGAAGATTTTTAAAGAAAATTCCTCATTTTGAACTAAGTTATCATTCGGGCTCCAACAGTGAGCCCAAATATGAACCCTGGGACTTGGCTTGAACAAACTTGAATCTCACCCCCTAAGGATGCTGCATGCCAAATATCAAAACATTCTGACTGCTGGATCTGAAGAAGAAGATTTTTAAAGAAAATTCCTCATTTTGAACTAAGTTACAATTCAAGCTACCACAGTGAGCCCAAATATGGACCTAGGTATATGGCTTGAACAAACTTGAATCCCCCCCCCCCCCCCCCCCCCTCCTCTAAGGATGCTGCATACCAAATATCAAAACATTCCGACTGCTGGATCTGAAGAAGATTTTTAAAGAAAATTCCTCATTTCGAACTAAGTTACAATTCAATCTCCCACAGTGAGCCCAAATATGGACCTAGGGACATGGTTTGAACAAACTTGAATCTCACCCCCCTAAAGATGCTGCATACCAAATATCAAAACATTCTGACTGCTGAATCTGAAGAAGAACATTTTTAAAGAAAATTCCTCATTTTGAACAGTTATAATTTGGGCTACCACAGTGAGCCCAAATATGAACCCAAGGACCTCACTTGAACAAACTTGAATCTCACCCCCCTAAGCATGCTGCATATCCAATATCAAAAGATTCTGCCTGCTGGATCTTGAGACGAAAATTTTTAAAGAAATTTGCCTGAAATGCACTAAGTTTGAATTCGGGCTCCTATACTGCGCCAAAATATGAACCCAGGGGGCCGATTTGAACAAACTTGAATCAGATCCACCCACAATGTTGCATACAAAATATCCAAAGATTCTGCCTGCTGGATCTGGAAGACGATTTTTGAAGAAATTTTCCTGAAATGCACGAAGTTCGAATTTGGGCTTCTATAGTGAGCCCAATTCTGAATCCAGGGTGGGAGGGGAGGTGGGGGGGCAATTTGAACAAACTTGAATCAGATCCACCCCACAATGTTGCATACCAAATATCAAAACATTCTGCCTGCTGGATCTGGAGAAGAAAATTTTTTAAGAAATTTGCCTGAAATGCAGTAAGTTCGAATTTGGGCTTCTATAGTGAGCCCAAACATGAATTCAGGGGGCCGATTTGAACAAACTTGAATCAGATCCAACCCATAATGCTGTATACCAAATTATGGGTTGGATCTGATGATTCAAATGATTCTGCCCACTTGTGCAGGAGAAGATTTTTTAGTAATTTCTCTAATATACATAGGGTGCTATCAGAGTTATGCCCCCTATGGAGCCCCAAGTGGGCATGTCCATTTGATTTGAACAAACTTGAATTGACATATGATAATGAACATCCATACAAAGTTTTGAGCAAATGGACCTAGCGGTTTCAGAGAAGTCGTCGTTTGAAAAATGTTCACGACGGCGGACGGACGACGACGCACGGCAAGTGAAATAAGTTTAGCTCCCTTCGGTGAGCTAAAAATTTATTCAAATCAGAACACTCATATAGACGTTCTGCACAAAAATCCAATTGCACTTATTTTGACACAAAATGGCCGCCAGTGGCCTTCTTGAATTTCGGACTGCACCCAAAGACACTTGTTCTTGTCTCACGGTGACAACAAAGGTACCCATGAAGTTTCGCGAATATCGGTTCATAAATACACTCTGTAGCCCGTGCTGTGTTGATGCCAGACAGACGGATGGATGGACAGACGGACTGATGGACAACTGGCCATGACAATACCTCAAATTTGCCTTCAGCAAAGTTGAGCTAAAAATTGGGCCATTGTTTTTTTGTACAAGTCAATAAAGTAAAGTTTACGACGGACGACGGATGGCAAGTCATAAGTTAAGCTCCTTTTGGTGAGCTAATACAAAAAATAAACAAGAGGCCCCAAAGAGCCTTAATCGCTCACTGGCCAAAGTGGTTCAAAGAAGTATTTGGGGTCACATTCAGTTAGATATGGTTCATCAACACTACAAAGGAATGAAGTCATGAGAGACAAATTTTATGGAACTAGGTTCATGGCTTAAACAAACTTGAATCTTACCCCCCTAAGGATACTGCATACCAAATATCAAAAGCATTCATCTGCTGGATCTGAAGAAGAAGATTTTTAAAGAAAATTCCTCATTTTGAACTAAGTTATCATTCGGGCTACCACAGTGAGCCCAAATAGGAACTCAGCGACTTGGCTTTAACAAACTTGAATCTCACCCACCTAAGGATGCTGCACACCACATATCAAAACATTCTGACTGCTGGATCTGAAGTAGAAGATTTTTTAAGACAATTCCTCATTTCGAACTAAGTTACAATTCAAGCTTCCACAGTGAGCCCATATGCCCATATATGGACCTAGGGACATGGCTTGAACAAACTTGAATCTCCCCCCCCCCCCCCCCCCCCCCCCCCTCTCCAAGGATGCTGCATACCAAATATCGAAACATTCCGACTGCTGGATCTGAAGAAGAAGATTTTTAAAGAAAATTCCTCATTTTGAACTAAGTTATCATTTGGGCTCCCACAGTGAGCCCAAATATGGACTTAGGAACATGGCTTGAACAAAACTGAATCCCCCCCCCCCCCCCCCCCCCCCCCCCAGGGATGCTGCATTCCAAATATCAAAACATTCCGACCGTTATAATTTGGGCTACCACAGTGAGCCCAAATATGAACCCAGAGATTTTTCCTGAACAAACTTGAATCTCACCCCCCAAGCATGCTGCATACCCAATATCAAAAGATTCTGCCTGCTGGATCTGGAGAAGAAGATTTTTTAAGAAATTTGCCTGAAATGCACTGAGTTTGAATTTGGGCTTCTATACTGAGCCCAAATATGAACCCAGGGGGCCAATTTGAACAAACTTGAATCAGATCCACCCGACAATGTTGCATACCAAGTACCAATAGATTCCGCCTGCTGGATCTGGAGAAGATGATTTTTTTAAGAAATTTGCCCAAAATGCACTAAGTTCGAATTCAAGCTTCTATTGTGAGCCCAAATATGAATCCAGGGAGGCCGATTTGAACAGACTTGAATCAGATCCACCCCACAATGTTGCATACCAAATATCAAAAGCTTCTGCCTGCTGGAACTGGAGAAGATTTTTTACGAAATTTGCCTGAAATGCACTAAGTTTGAATTCGGGCTTCTATACTGAGCCCAAATGTGAAACCAGGGGGCCAATTTGAACAAACTTGAATCAGATCCACCCACAATGTTACATACCAAATATCAAAAGATTCTGCCTGCTGGATCTGGAGAAGAAGATTTTTTAAGAAATTTGCCTGAAATGCACTGAGTTCAAATTTGGGCTTCTATACTGAACCCAAATATGAATCCAGGGGGCCGATTTGAACAAACTTGAATAAGATCCACCCCACAATGTTGCATACCAAATATCAAAAGATTCTGCCTGCTGGATCTGGAGAAGATTTTTTTTCAAGAAATTTGCCTGAAATGCACTAAGTTCAAATTCGGGCTTCTATAGTGAGCCCAAATATGAACCCAGGGAGCCAATTTGAACAAACTTGAATCTGACCCCCCTAGAGATGATGTATACCAAATAGGAAAGAATTCTGCCTGGTGGATCTGAAGAAGAAGATTTTTTTTAATTTTGGAAAGAAATTCATAGGTGCTATCAGAGTTATGCCCCTTGTGGTGCCCCCTGTGGGTGTGGCAAGTTTATTTGTACAAGTTTGAATTGACATATGATAGGGAACATGCACACCAAATTTGGTTCAATTTGATCCAGTAGTTTGGGAGGAGTAGTTGATAATGTAAAGTTCAAGACGGACGATGAAGTGACAAGTTAAGCTCCCTTCAGAGAGCTAAAAACTAGTGAAAAAAAAAATAAAACCATGTAGTTCCTTAATCAGCATTATGGATGGGCAAAAGGAAGGAAGGAGATGTATTAACCCTCTGCACTCTGATGTCTGAATTCCCAATTTTCGATATTAATTATCTTCCCTAATGTAGTCAAGGATTCAACAATTTGTGTCTCATTTGACCGAGCTCATGGAGGTCTGTCAAATGAGACACAAATTGTTGAATCTTTGACTACATAAGTGGAGACAACTTGTCTTATCAAGTGTAGAATTTTGACAACAGCGTGCAGAGTGTTAAAGCAAACAAAGTGCATTAAGGAGTTAGTTACCCGACAATGGGGCGACTAAAAACAACATTGTATAAATTTCATATTTAGGTCTAGATCCTGTTAAAACTCTCCTCATCAAAGTCTGTTTGCTTCTAGTCTCCATCCCAAAGCCATACAATCTTCAAAAACCTTTTGATCCAGCCAAAATCTTCTAATTTATCAGAGATAAATATCAACTCCAATTACTCCATGTTGACATTATAGGACCAAAACGAATAATGAATGGTGGAATATTGGAGTGTTTGGGGTGCAAACTTCTGGTTTTGATCAATCTCAAATTCCTTTAGAGATCAGCTGTCGGGGCCAGTAGTTTATGCTGAAACAAATAGGCTAACTAGCACTTTTTCGAATCCCCAAAACTGTACCTTATAACAAAACAGATAGTATTTTTTTTTCTTTTACATTCAATTCTGTTGGTCCCAAGGAAGCTTCACCCCAAACAAGGATTCTCAGTACTGCATAGTTTTAGAGATAGAGACGACTGAAATTTTTGCTATTTTTAGTTCCAGTGGTTCACATGGGGCAGCTGGAACTTTTTTGTGTGTGTGTATAAATCAAGTCCCAAATTTGATTCAAATCGGCCTCTCCACTCATAAAATAAAAACTTGGGACAATACCTGGGAGTAATACCTAGGCATAGGAGTAATAAGACCTCAAAAAGGGCCCATCAGCTAAAATCCACTAAGGAGGCATACTTCGGACAAAATAATCCTGCCATCTGCTGACACATCAAAAACTAACCCAAGAGACAAAAAGAAATTGTCCCTGCCACCAAAGGCCTGGGAGTAAAAAGGCCTCAAAAAGGGTCCATGGGCTATAAAATTCACTAAATAGGCATATTTTGGCCAAAATAATCCTTCCATCTGCTGGTACATCGAAAACTAACCGAAGTTACGAAAAGAAATCGTCCCCATCACCAAAAGCCTGGGGGTAATAAGGCCTCAAAAGTGACCCTTGAGCTAAAATTCGCTTAGAAGGCATATTTCTGCCAAAATAAAAATTCCAAATTTGATTCAACTCGGCCTCTCCACTCATAAAATAAAAATCGCGACATCGACGCCGTAGCTGCGACGGGTGGTGCAATCTCACAAAATTCTAAGTTCATCAAGGGCCATAACTCCATGAAAAATACTTTGAACAACACATGCACTGAACAGTGGCTAGACATCAATAAGATACAGTTACATGCCAAATATAAAGTCGTTCCATCAAGTATTTCAAAAGTTATTTAGTTTTGAAACTCGTTGGTCAGACAGACCGACACACAGACCGACAGACAGACCGACATTGCCACTTATAGAGCTGCTAGTCGCAGCTAAAAACTTGGAACAGGATAGAAATTCTTGCCCCTCCCATAAAGATGTTGCCCTTCAAACAAGCTCGAGTGCACACCCTAAAAAGAAGCACACCGAATATCAAGTCTCTACTACTGCTGATTCATGAGAAGCAGTCCTGAGAATTAGGAAAATATTGCGATGGCATAAATAGTACCAAATATTCTGCAAAAGCAAATTTTATCTGCGAAGGCATTTTTGAACTGAATTGTTTGGATGACACTTAACGAATAACTAACTCAAGAACAGCTGTCTTGAAATGTACAAGATATCATATAGATCGACGAAATGATCGACTGACTGGGCAGCGCTCTATTTGATCTTGAGGATTGTAACTCTCAACCATGCATAACTGGTTTTGACAGTTGCAGACAGAAATTTGTTTGCCCTGCATCTTAACCCAGGGAGAGTTAATTATTACTTGTTAAACCTAAGAATTTTATTGAAAGTTAAGAATTTTCGAACTCACCCTGTTGGTCAACTTGTTTTATGTGATCAATGTGTTTAATTTTTATTGAATAGATTGATCGTTTTCCATTCAGTTTGATTAAAAATTGTACTGTTTATACAGTACAGTCGTCGTGGATTGGTCGTAATCCAAACGTGGGCAGTTTTGTCCACGCATGCATTAACCACATAATAAAAGTCAGCGGCAGCAAAAATTTAATTCATGAAGCACCAGGTTGTACTTGATGCTTCATTAATTAAATTTTTGATGATTATTCCTATAATTAGTGTTTGAAATCTACTATTATTGCATCCCTGGTAATATTCCCCACCCGTGGAAAGTGGCCAGTCCACAGCGGCTGTATTGTACATGCCACAAAAATATGAAAATGAAATTAAAATGCTCTGTTGAGATTACATTAGCGTCCAATCGAACTGCTGCATCATCCCAGCACTAAAATTCTATGGAACAAATGATTTGCTTGATTGTATTTATGACATGTGTGACGTCGAAAGCGGATTCCCAAAGAATTCATGCATTATTTTTAACCTGGTTCACAATCAACAAGAGTTTTCTTTCAAAGAATTCTGACAAATGACAAACTGGACAGTGGTTAAAAACAGTTTTTCAACCATACACATTTCAAACAAGCCAATTTTCTAATTATATTTGATATCCCCACAATTACTGATTTGAAATACCAGTCACGCACATAAAGCATGTTATGTAAATTGGTTTATCAGTTCTGAAAGACTCCAGTGATAAGGAAGAAGAAAACAAAATATCATACTGCCATTTTCAACGGCAAGAAAATACTGCCATCAAGCTCCAGAGCTAATTCCGAGGACTGAAGATTTTTTTTTAAAAATTGGAGCAATCTGGCTCCACCCCTCTGCCCAACATGAGCAGAAACCTAATTTGAAAACAAAAGGCCCCAAGTGGCATTAATCGCTCACCGGACAAAGTGGTTCATAGAAGTATTTTGAGCCACATTCAGCTGGTCATGGCTGATAGACACTGCAGAGGAATGAAGACAGAAAATTATTCATAACGCAGGTATTGTTTGATTATCAGTATAGTTATTGCCAACTAGGTCCTATTCTACCAGCTGTAGATAAGCACTGCCAAATTTCCCAATATAGGAGTAAAATTGTTTCTGCACACTACTGAAGGATTTAACAGGTGAATTCAAAGAATTTGTTAAAAGAATACTCCTGATATTGCACTAAGTTACAATTCAAACTCCCAGAGGGAGCCCAAATATGAACCCAGAAACTCAGTTTAAACAAACCCAAATTTGATCCCTCAGAGATGTTCTATTCCAAATGTGAAAGGACTCTGACTGGTGAATCTAAAGATATTAAAAAAGAAAACAATTCCTCGTATTGCACCAAGTTAACTAACCCAAGAAACGAAAACAAATTATCCCCGCCACCAAGGGCCTTTGAGTTTAATAAGGCCTCTAAAAGGGTTAATGAGCGGAAATCGACTAAGGAAGCATACTTTGGCCAGAATACCCCTACCTTCCGCCGATGTATCAAAAAGTAACCCAAGAAACGAAAAGAAATCATCCCCGCCACCAAAGGCCAAGGCTATTAGTTAAAAGGCCTCAAAAAGGGCATATCGACCGAAATCCATTAAGGAGGCATATTTTGGCCAAAACAACCATGCCATCTTCTGATACATCAATAACAAATCATCCCCGACACCAAAGGCCAGGGAGTATTGATGCCTCAAAAAGGGCCCATGGGCCGAAATCCACTAAGGGGACATATGTTGGCCAAAATAACACTGCCATCTGCTGATACATCGAAAATTAACCCAAGAAACGAAAAGAAACTGTCCTCGCCACCAAAAGCCTGTGAGTAATAACGCCTCAAAAAATCCACTTAGGAGGCATATTTTGGCAAAAATAACCCTGCCATCTGCTGATACATCAAAAACTAACCCACGAAACGAGAAGAAATCGTCCCCGCCAACAAGGGCCTGTGAGTAAAAAGGCATCAAAAAGGGCCCATGGGCGAAAATCCACAAATGAGGCATATTTCGAGCAAAATACCCCTGCCATCTGCTGATACATCGAAAACTAACCCAAGAAATGAATACAAATCGTCCCCGCCAATAAGGGTCTGGGAGTAATAAATCCACCAAGGAGGCGCATTTCGGCCAAAATTACCCTGCCATCTCATGATCTGCTGATACATCGAGAACTAACCCAAGAAACAAAAAAAATCATCCCCGCCACCATATCAAACAAGAGGCCCCAAGGGGCCTGAGGGCGCTCACCTGACATGGTAGCCTAAATATCAACCCAGAGAATTGATTTCAACAAGTTGCATTTGCTCCTCCTAAGAAAAGCTTATACCAAATATCCAAAGATTCTGACCAGTGGATCTAAAAAAAAAAGAAGATTTTAAAAGAATATTCCTCATATTGAACTAAGTTATAATTCGGTCTCCCACAGGGAGCCCATATATGAACCCAGGGACTTGGCTTTAACAAACTTGAATCTCGCCCCCCTAAGGATGCTGCACACCAAATATCAAACCATTCCGACTGCTGGATCTGAAGAAGAAGATTTTTAAAGAAAATTCCTCATTTTGAACTAACTTACAATTCAAGCTCCCACAGTGAGTCCAAATATGGACCTCGAGATATGGCTTGCACAAACTTGAATCTCACCCCCCTAAGGATGCTGCATATCAAATATCAAAACATTCCAACTGCTGGATCTGAAGAAGATTTTTAAACAAAATTCCTCATTTTGAACTAAGTTATACTTCGGGCTACCACAGTGAGCCCAAATATGAACACAGGGACTTGGCTTGAAGAAACTTGAATCTCACCCCCCTAAGCATGGCGCATACCCAATATCAAAAGATTCTGCCTGCTGGATCTTGAGAAGAAGATTTTCAAAGAAATTTGCCTGAAATGCACTGAGTTCGAATTCGGGCTTCTATAGAGAGCCCAAATATGAATCCAGGGAGCCGATTTGAACAAACTTGAATCAGATCCACCCCTCAATGTTGCATACCAAATATCAAAAGATTCTGCCTGCTGGATCTTGAGAAGAAGATTTTTTAAGAAATTTGCCTGAAATGCACTAAGTTCGAATTCGAACTGCTATACTGAGCCCAAATGTAAACCCAGGGGGCCGATTTGAACACACTTCAATCAGATCCACCCCACAATGTTGCATACCAAATATCAAAAGATTCTGCCTGCTGGATCTGGAGAAGAAGATTTTTTAAGAAATTTGCCTGAAATGCACTAAGTTCGAATTCGGGCTTCTATAGTGAGCCCAAATATGAATCCAGGGGGGCCGATTTGAACAAACTTGAATCAGATCCGACCCACAATGTTGCATCCCAAATATCAAAAGATTCTGCCTGCTGGATCTGGAGAAGAAGATTTTTGAAGAAATTTGCCTGAAATGCACTAAGTTCGAATTCGAGCTTCTATAGTGAGCCCAAATATAAACCCAGGGGGCCGATTTGAACAAACTTGAATCAGATCCACCCCACAATGTTGCATACCAAATATCAAAAGATTCTGCCTGCTGGATCTGGAGAAGAAGATTTTTTAAGAAATTTGCCTGAAATGCACCAAGTTCGAATTCGGGCTTCTATAGTGAGCCCAAATATGAATCCAGGGGGCCGATTTGAACAAACTTGAATCAGATCTACCCCACAATGTTGTAAACCAAATATCAAAAGATTCTGCCTGCTGGATCTGGAGAAGATTTTTTAAGAAATTTGCCTGAAATGCAGTAAGTTCGAAATCGGGCTCCTATACTGAGCCCAAATATGAACCCAGGGGGCCGATTTGAACAAACTTGAATCAGATCCACCCCACAATGTTGCATACCAAATATCAAAAGATTCTGCCTGCTGGATCTGAAGAAGAAGATTTTTTAATGTTTTTCCCATTGCCTACAGTGTTAAAAAGTGCTGACTCAGCACTTTTTCAAAGTCCCGAAACTGTACCCTATGATGAAACCGATGGCAACTTTTTTTTTACCAATCCTTTCCGTTGGTCCTAAGGAAGCTGCACACCAAATAAAAATTCTCAGTGCCGTGCAGTTTTGGAGATATGGGCGTTTTAAATTTTTTCTATTTTTAGCTCCTGCAGTTCCCACGGGGCTGCGGGAAATTTTTTTTTTTGCATAAATCAAGTACTCATGACCCAATAAGCCCTCACATAAAATTTGGTTCAAATCAGCCTCTCGGTTTGGAAAATAGAAATTTTGGGCGGGGCAAAAAATTTTGCCCCTCCCATAACGACGCCAAGTATAGCCCCACAAACTTCTCTTGAACAAATCGGAGTCTACACCTCAAAAGGAAGCTGCACACCAAATATCAAGTCGCTGCTACTGCTGGTTCATGACAAGAAGATTTACAAAGATTTTGGTGCCCCTTGGGGACGTGGCACCACCCAAGAGGAGGGGCAACTTCATTTGAATAAATCTGAATTGGCATTAGGTAATAAACATTTAGCCAACATTTGAATAAAATTGGGCTAGTGGTTTAGGAGAAGTCGATAATGTAAAGTTAACGCCGGACGGACGGCGACGGACGACGGACAGAAAGTGATTAGTAAAGCTCCCCTTGAGCTTCGCTCAGGTGAGCTAAAAAAGGACAGTCGCCAAAATTCAGTAAGGAGGCATATTTCGGCCAAAATATCACTCCCATCTGCTCATACATCGAAAACTAACCAAAGAAACAAAAAGGAATCGTCCCCGCCACCAAAGGCCTGGGAGTAATAAGTCCTCAAAAAGGGCCCATCAGACGAAATCCACTAAGGAGGCATATTTCGTCCAAAATAATCCTGCCATCTGCTGACACTTCAAAAACTAACCCAAGAAACGAAAAGAAATCGTCCCCGCCACCAAAGGCCTGGCAGTAATAAGGCCTCAAAAAGGGCCCATGGGCCAAAATCCACTGAGGCATATTTTGACCAGGACATCCCTGCCATCTACTCATGCATCGAAAACTAAACCCAGAAATGTAAAGAAATCGTCCAACCACCAAAGGCCTGGAAGTAATAAGGCCCCCAAAAGGGCCCATGGGCCAAAATCCACTACGGCATATTTGGGCCGAATTAACCCTGCCATTTGCTGATACATCGAAAAACTGACCAAAGAAACGAAAAGAAATCGTTCCTGCCACCAAAGGCCTGGGAGTAATAAGGCCTCAAAAAGGGCCCAGGGTCCAAAATCCACTAAAGAGCATATTTCGGCCAAAATAACCCTGCCATCTACCGATACATTGAAAACTAACCAAAGGAATGAAAACAAATCGTACCCGCCACCCAAGGCCTGGGAGTAATAAGATCTCAAAAAGGACCCTAGACCAAAATCCCTTTGGGCATATTTCGGCCAAAATAACCCTTCCATCGCTGTCTGCTGATACTTCGAAAAATAACCCAACAAACGAATACAAATCGTCTCCGCCACCAAAACCCTGGGAGTAATGAGCCCTCAAAAAGGGCGCCTGACCAAAAATCCATTAAGGAGACATATTTCGGCCAAGATAACACTGCCATTTATTGATACATAATAAAATAATAATAATAATACATCACTTATATAGCGCCTATCCTAATAAAAGCCCTAAGCGCTTTACAAAAGAAATCACAAATAAGATAGATAAAATCAATAAAGTCACCCGGTTTGTGTGTCAGCGAAGGGATAGCCTGGGAAGTTCCTCTGGTATAAGTAGGTTTTTAGTCCCTTTTTAAAACTTTCGAGAGATGGTGCATTTCGTAAGGTTTTGGGTAACGAGTTCCACACACAGGCGCGCTGATCCTGAAAGCCCTGTCACCTGCAGTCTTCAAATTCCCCGCGAACTGAGTTAAAAGCCCTTCGTCGCTGGATCGCAATGATCGCTGCAGCTTGTATGGTATGAGGAGTTCGCTAAGGTAGCCTGGGAAGTAAGCCGAATTTCTCTGGTAGGTGAGTATTGCTAGTTTATATGTTATGCGGTCTTTAACTGGGATGTAGTGCAGCTTGGCAGGGGGGGGGGGGGGGGTGAGATGTGTTCCCTATTCTTCGTCCGTAGAGCAATCCTGGCAGCAACGTTGATCAGCCTCTGTAAACGTTGGAGCTGGTTGTCCGGGACGTCGAAAAACAGTGCATTACAGTAATCTATTCGGCTCAAGATGAATGATGAAATCAGCTTTTTTGTGGCGTCTAAACTTAAATATTTTCGGATATGACCTAGCCTTCTAATTTCAAGATATACTGACTTACATATGTTTGATATTTGATAGGACATTGAAAGAGTGGTGTCCAAATGAACTCCGAGATTTTTCGCACTATCGGTGAAATGGATCAAGTTCTCGCCTACGGAAATGTGCTGAATTGTGATGGAATTTGCAACGGATAGTTTTGCGCACCACATCGCTTCGGTTTTGTCATCGTTGAGTTTGAGTTGGTTTGCCAACATCCAAGACTTCACCGATGACAAACATTCCTCGGCGTTTGAAACAAGCTGGGCGGATCGGTTAACTGTATCATGGTCATATAACTGTGTGTCGTCTGCGTACATGTGGCACCCAACTCTGTGGCTCCTGATAATGTCACCAAGTGGTTGTGTATACAGGAGATAGAGCATAGGGCTGAGTACTGAACCTTGTGGGACTCCAAATTTCAGCGCACGTTCATCTGAAAGCGAGTTTCCAACTTGGATTTGTTGGAACCGGTCGGATAGATATGAGGCAAACCATTTAAGAGCGGATCCACGGATGCCAAAAGTAGTTTCTAGTCTATGAATTAAAATTGTATGGTCCAATGTATCAAACGCCGCCGATAAATCGAGGAGCGTTAGCAGGGACACTTTTCCTTCATCAGACGCAGTCAGAAGGTCAGACGTTATTCGGATCAGTGCAGTTTCAGTACTGTGCCCTTTGCGGTAAGCAGACTGGCACTTTTCCATTAACGAATGATATTCCAGGTGTTCTTTTATTTGGGCAAGAATGAGCTTTACAAGGATTTTGGAAAGGAAAGGGAGATTGGACACTGGCCTGTAGTTCTTTAGAGATTCAGGGTCCAACGAAGGCTTTTTTAAAAGAGGCACAACAACAGCCCTTTTAAAGCATGTCGGGACAATGCCAGAAGACAGCGAAAAATTCATCAAAGCAGTGACTGGATCAATGATAGCATCAATATGCTTCAGAAAAAGTTCTGTGGGAATCGGGTCCAGTGTATACGATTTAGGAGGAGCTGAAGTGATAACTTTTCTAACCTCTTCACTAGAAACATGACTGAAGCGGCAAACCAATGAATGGTCGAAATTCGGCTTGCCCCTCATAAGTGTCAAATTGTGACAGAATAGTAGCAATCTTGTTATGAAAATAATCAGCGAAGGCATTTGGGAGGTCGTCCATTTCTATGATGGTGGGAAGAGTGGATGATTTCGTTTCCCATAGAGTTCACTCACTAGCGAATATAACACTTTGGATGATTTGGTGTTATCAAAAACAAAGCCACAAAACGACAAGAAATCGGCCCGCCAATGAAGGCCTGGGATGGATAAGGCCTCAAAAATGAGCCCATGGGACGAAATCCACTAAGAAGGCATTTTTCAGCCATAATAACCCTTCCATCTGTTGATACATAGAAAACTTACCCAAGAAACGAAAATTAAAATTTTTTAGTAAGTTTTGTTTCTTAACATACCTACCAGAATTGTTTACAATTGGCTGTAACGTAAGTGCAAGCCCTACTTCGGAACTAACTCAAGCCTTTAAGAAACTTTTCCAAACAAGTTGGAAAAGTTATTGAGTGCAAAAGTATGAAAAAGATCGAAAAAGGGTCGAGCGAGAGCGGCGCTCGAAATTACAAGTACTCTCTTTGCACACCTCTTGCGTTTACCGAGCGCATGTGCAACAACCGTGACATCAATTCCGTATTTATGCCAACGAGAAGTTTGTGATTTAGTGGGGAGGCATCGATATCAAAGATATCACCAAAGGTGGGCCTCCGGTAAACAATTGCGGTAGGTATGTTAAGAAACAAAATTTACTAAAAAATTTTAATTTCTTTTCAACCTACTCACAATTGTTTACAATTGGCTGAATAAACAATAGGAGGAGGTGAATCACATAACCAATACCAACAAGAGCAGCAGAAAGAAAAACAAGAAGGGCAGAGAACAATAGCGGAACCTGTAATGAAGATAGAGAGAAGGCATCTGAGAAGAACAAGGCTGAGTGAAAGCACAAACCCCAAAACAGATTTAACGAGGGTGCACAACTGCCTGAATAAAGGTCCTCAGATTGCTGCTAAAGGTCCTCAGATTGCTGCTGTAGGTGGCGGAGATAAAAGGAGAAGGTAGAAGCATTCCTCCAGTAAGCTGCATTCATAACATCCCAGAGTGAAACAGAATTGGCAAATGCCCAGGATGTAGAAATGGCACAAACCTCATGAGCATTAAACCGGTTCGAAACAAGATCCGAAGCAGACAAGCGAGAATATGCCAGCTTGATTGCAAGACAGATCCACCTGGAAATAGAATGGGCAGAGATAGATTGCCTCTTAGGAATGAGAGACAAAAAGAATCTCTTCCGCCCACCCTCCTAATGAAATGAGTGTGATTAATGTAAGTCTTGATCGCACGAATAGGGCAAAGAAGAGGTCTCCGACCATCGACAGAGGGGAGAGCCCGAGTGCAGATGGGAGGAGGTACCGAATCAGGAAGTTGATTCTTAGCCAGAAAAGAGCAATCAGTAGTGAAGGTGATACTGTTAGCCTCATTTCTGAAGAAAGCAGATTCAACAGATAGCGCAAGAAGCTCACTGACTCGTCGAGCAGAAGCAAACGCTAGAAGGAAGACAGTGTTATAGGTGAGAAAACGCATATTGGTCTCAGATAAAGGCTCGAATGGCGTCCCCTCCAAACAGTGCAATACCCATGCCAAGATCCACTTGGGTGTAAGACGCAAAACTCGAGGCCTCTTCAAAGAAAAGTGCCGAAAGAGTTTGAAGAGAAAAAGATTACGACCAATGCACCGCTTTCCCACATAAGAGAAAGTATCAGACAGCATGGACCGATAGCCCTGAAGGCCCATAGAGTCAAAAAGGTATACCAGAAAATCCGCAATTTGAGCGATTGACAGATCACGGTAATCCACATTGTGATCTGTACACCAGCGACAGAAAACCTTCCACTTCACAGCATAAGTCATGCCAGTGGAATGTCGCCACGATGCAGAAATGCTCTCCACTGTTCGTTTCGAAAAACCTCTTAGTCGGAGACAGGACCTGATAAAAGACAGGCGAGAAGGGACAAGCTCACCAGGCTGTTGTGATACTTCCTGGGATGACCCTGGGAAAGAAGATTCTGACGTAGAGGTAGACGAATTGGCCGATCTGCCAACAGAGGCCACAGCAGATTGATCCACACTCTCTGTGGAGATAAAGGTGCGATCCGAATGACCCTGCAACTGCAAGCATGAATCTTCGCTAATACTTGAGGAAGAAGCGGTGCAGGAGGGAAGGCATAGCCGATCCAACCTGTCCAGTCCAGAGACAGAGTGCCTGCCGCAAATGCCATAGGATCTGGACAAGGAGAGACAAAGGTCTCTACCTGATGATTATAGCGAGTGGTGAAAAGGTCGACCAGAGTACGTCCCCACCGCTCGCAAATCGCCTGAAACACCGACCGATGTAGCATCCATTCAGTTGGAAGGGCACTGTCGCGTCAGGACAGAGAGTCCAACAGAAGAAGATCCCGAGATAGCCGATACATGGGAATTGAATGTGTGCCTCCTTGATTCTGTATGTAGGCCACTACTGTCGAATTGTCCGAAAGCAGTAGGACAATATGGTCCGACAGGTGAGGGATCCAAAGCCAAAAACTCAACAGAAGAGCAAGGAGCTGCTTCTGGTTGATATGAAGGCACACCTGCTCGCTGTCCCACTCGCCGTGAATGGACAGACAATGATCCAACAGGAAGTGTTGGAGAGGTCAGACAAACAAGCGACCGAGCGGAATGAGATCTGTCACCGAACCGCAAAGGCCCAGCATCCGAAGGAAAGTCCTGGCTGAGACCGTGGAAGATTGAAGTAGGTTCCAAGTCAAGGCGGGAAGAATCGTCACCCGGGCATTGGGGACCAACAACACATTGTGAAGAGTGTCGAAATCCATTCCCAAATGACAAAATTGCTGAGAAGGAAGGAGATCCGACTTCTCGCGATTGACTCTGAAACACAGCGACGTTAGTAAGCAAAGAAACTGACAGACATCTGACACCAGAACAGCAGTATCATGGTGCCATTGGAGGATGTCGTCCAGGTAGGCTGACAAAGTCACAGCCGACTGAGTACGATGGACAGCAAGCACGTGACATCAGTCGGGTGAAGGCCCAAGGAGCCAGGTTCAAACCGAAGTTATTTCCGTGATGCCAGATGAATGGGTACATGGAAGAGGCATCCTTCAGGTCGATACTGGCAGCAAAGTCGTCCTGATGAACTGAATGTCGAACCGACCGGAAAGTCTCCATACTGAAAGGAAGGTGCTATAATGTACTCGTTCAGAATACTCAGATCGACGACAGGACGAAATTGGCCATTTTTCTTTGGCACCAAGAAAAATGTCAAGTAAAACCCCGGTGAAAGGGTGTTACTGACCACCTCGATCGCCCCTTTGGAGAGGAGATTGTCGATCTCCTCCACCAGAAGGTCCTGACATAGAGATTCGGAAGGGACCCGAGTCGGGAGATAAACTGGGGTGACGATGGAAGGACAGTCGAAGACCAGAATGTACGACATCGAGGACCCAAGTGTCCGACGTTATCTATGTCGAAAACAGCGACAGCCTTCCCCCGAATGGAGGCGAACCGAGGTGAGAACCTTCACTTGCGGAAAGGAGAAACCACCACCTCGGGAAGCGACAGAGTCCTGAGACTTTCCTGCCTGAGGCTGCCAGTGAGCCTGGCCGCGTCGGCACGTCTTCTGAGGAGAAGGAGCAGATGGAGCCGAAGGCGTAGCAGACGGAGTCGACGAGGCCAGGAACGCCCACCGCATGCAGCAGCAGGTTGGTCCAGCTGTCGTAGCAAAAGCTGGTCCTTCGAATGACAAAGAACCTCACCACGGACAGCTTCCACGGAACCGTGGAACAACTGAGGTCCAACCAAAGAGGCTGACCTCAGAACAGCACGCTGCTCAGAAGGAAGGGATGGAGAAGAATCCAACACCGTATCCCGGCGTGCCAGCTCCAAATTAGCCATGTTACAGGCATGAGGATGTGTTAAGTTCATGAGAGACTGTGACAAAACACGAAAAGATGCCTGAGCATCATCAAACTCCCCTGATGGAAAATATTCAGCCAAGGCAACGACGACATGGTCTGCGAGAGAGAACATACCCAGCATCTCTCAGGACAGGCCCACCATAGACTCAACTACCGACATCGGGAGAACTGCCAACTTAGGCTTAGTTAACCCCAGGGAAGAAGAATCCTCATCCACAGTAGTCATCCCTTGGAAGACTGGTGGACAGACGGAATCGTAAACACGAAACCACGATGGAGGCAGAAAGGCATCAGCTCTAGAAATGAAAGAACCCTTGAGGGTCTTAGAACGCATTTTGGCACCCAAGCCCTGGAAGGACTCAACAACCTCAGCTGATTGCAGAAGACACAAAGCCCCAGAGCTAGAAGGCTCCACAGAGGACCGTGGCCGGGTGGTCACAGATGGCTAGTCTGAAGGTTGAATGTCTGGCAATAAGCCTAAGACAAAACCTAAAGCTTGCTCCAAGACTGATGGGGGGGGGGGGGGGGGGGGGGGGGGGGGGCATTACCTTCAAGAAAATCATCATCCTTTGTTGCAGAAGAGACGTAGCCCAACTTGGACTGACCAGCAGAAACCTCCTGTGAATACTGTGCAGTATCCAGGTGAGACATCTCGGCGACCGACCAAAGGAGGTTGTGCCTCAAGAGGCACAGGGAGGCCAACTTGAGGGTTGCTAGAAAACCGGGTAAGCGCCAAAACAGTCTGACGCAGGTCACCCTGAGAATCCGTAGCAGCAGCATCGCCCGACGGAGTGTCCTCCCAATGGACCCTTCTAGTAGAAGAACCCAAATCCTCAGAAGGGACCGACGATGAACGTCGATCGGCAGACAGAATAGGGAGACGGTGAGAAGACACTGGAGGATAGTCCCGATTGTGACGCCCAGGGGCAATCACTGACCTCTGCGGAACAGAAGGCCCTGTCTGCAAATCCTCTAAAGAGACGGACGACGTACGTCGATCGCTAGCTACACGTGGGACACGGTGAGAAGACACCGGAGGATTGTCCCAAGAATGACAGGATCCTGCCACTGGCCTCTGCACGACAGAAGGCTCAACTGCCCATCCTCTGAGACCGACGGCAAGCATCGATCCAGATCCAGACTCGGAACACATGGAGGAATCACCGGAGGAAGGTTCCGAGAGAGACAGCTAACCGGGGCTGTCACTGACGTCTGCCGAACAGCAGGCCCTGGATGCCAATGTCCCAACACCATTCTGCTTGGCACACTAGTAGGGGAAGGAGGAACAATAAACGATTCGCTCGAGGAGCAAGAAATCGCAGCCGAATCGACCGAACGGCTCAACTGACTAGGAGCAAACCTAGCCAGATGAGACGGAGCAGACAGCAAACCCGCACAGCTTCGCCTCGAAGCCAGGGGAGGCTGAGAGCTCATAGACACACCAGCAGATACAGTCTCGGCCCCCCGAGACTGTATACCATCCCCAGAGAAGATGGAAGAGCCACCATCATCATCATACAGAATAAGATCTGTAGTAACATCTTCCTAAGCAACTGTCAATGGCGTAGGAGGCAAATCGGAGAGTGTCACCGAGCTGACCTCAGAGAAGCTCTCTACGAAAACAGACGCCTCAAGAGTGACATCAGAAGACAAAGAGACCACGATCTCCGCGTCAGGTATCACCGCACTAGCACCGTCAACAGTTGCAGAGGAACTCGCCACAGAAAAAGACAGATCAGCATCCTGTGTGACAGAGTCACCACCTGCACTCACAGAAATATCTGATAAGGCACGGCTACCCTTACCCCGAGAATGAGGGTTCTATCTCTAGACAGAACCACTTTGTTAACAGAAGCCCAGAATTTTGAGGACCAAACCTCACATGTGGAATGAGAGTCGTCCACATGTTTCACCTGCAAGCAAGAGGAACAAGGAATAGTCTTAGGCATAATATGAAAATGATATATGAAATCAAGCTTCCCACCGACAGAAAACAGAACAATGGTTGTGTTCACACGTGGGGGAAAAACAAGACTGTGTGAAAAAGCAAGCAAAAATTATCAAAAATATCATCAAATAGTAATAATTTAGAATCTTGAAAAGGATACAATCCACTTGCACACAATCAGATGAAGACAGCACATACAAATAAGTTGTTCACGAAGATAACAGCTAAAAAATAGCACGAGTCACAAAAATTTCCGACCAGTACAATGACGGAAATAAAAGGAATTGACATCACAGTTGTTGCGCATGCGCTCAGTAAACGCAAGAGGTGTGGAGAGAGAGTACCTGTAACTTCGAGCGCTGGTCTCGCTTAACCCTTTTTCAATCTTTTTTGTGCTTTTGTACTCTATTACTTTTCCAACTTGTTTGGAAAAGTTTCTTAAAAGCTTGAGTTAGTTCCGAAGTAGGGCTTGCACTTACGTTACAGCCAATTGTAAACAACTGTGAGTAGGTTGAAAAGAAATACATCGTTGTACCACCAAAAGCTTGGGAGTAATAAGGCCTAAAAAAGGGCCCATGGGCTAAAATCCACTAAAGAGGCATATTTCAGCCAAAATAACCCAGCCATCTGCTAACTAACCCAAGAAACATAAAGAAATCATTGCCAACACCAAAGGCCTGGGAGTAATAAGGCCTCAAAAAGGGCCCATGGGCCAATATTCACTAAGGAGGCATATTTTGGCCAAAAAAATACAGCCACCAACAAATACATCAAATACATATTGACATGTCTGGCATGTGCCCATGTGTCGTGTGAGATGTCGCTGATCAAGGGAGACAGGCCTCGAAATAAAGAGGCGAACGCTTGTACCATTCGCCTATCGGTTACGTAGATTTGTTTTCAGGCGATTGCTCGATCAGTTAATCAAAAATCACGCCGATGACCGACAAAGTTAGTTATGGGATGAGAAAAGTTTTCAACGTTTTTCGTCCCACTGATTTAAAAGAAGCACTGCAGTGAACAAAACAAGAACAAAATGCTCATGTGGTTATCATACAACGTATTTCAATCATTACTGTACTTGTGGGTGTATAAACCTCTAGTATTAGCGGTAATGAAGATCTGCAGTACCAATTCATGGCACCCTCTCGCTCTCGAAACAATTAATTTGTTTTGATTCTGAGAAAGATGATTGTCTGTTACAGCTAAAGGGAGCTAACTGCTTTAATACATTTACCGCATGTGAGGTATCAAGTCTCACACTGCGCGAAGCTGAAATAAGTCTTCGATACAATGTTACAGTGTGGAAATATTGTTGATATTGGTAACAGAAAGAAATCTGAGAATGAGCAACAATAACTATGAATTTAACTATTCTGAAATTTAATTAAAACAAGAGCGCACGTATCGCTGAAGCAATACAATGTCCCCTACCGGACTTATGAGCATTAATAATTATACAAATGTCATAACCTAGATGTGATCAGCATGAATTCCGTTGAAGCATTTCCAAAAAATGTCCAGAAAACTGATATTTTGGCGCTTTTCCATATTTCCAAGGGCCATAACTCACACAAGAATAATGCAATCAGCATGAAACTCAAACTTGATCTGTAAGTCATCGTTCTCTAGTAGGTTACCAAGAATGAAATCATTCGGTTGAAGCATTTCAAAAAAAAGTCCGGAAAACTAAAGTATGACTGACTGACAGACTGACGGATGGACAGAGTACAAATGAAACTTGATCTGTAAGTCATCGTTCTATAGTAGGTTACCAAAAGTGAAATCATTCCATTAAAGCATTTCCAAAAAATCACGACATCGACGCCGTAGCTGCGACGGGTGGTGCAATTTCACAAAATTCTAAGTTCATCAAGGCCCATAACTCCAAGAAAAATATTTGGAACAACACATGCATTGAACAGTGGCTAGACATCAATAAGATACACTTACATGCCAAATATAAAGTTTTTCCATCAAGTATTTCAAAAGTTATTGAGATTTGAAACTCGTTGGTCACAGACAAACTCGTTGGTCACAGACAGACCGACCGACAGACGGACCAACAGACCGACGGACCGACAGACAGACAGACCGACATTGCCACTTATAGAGCTGCTAGTCGCAGCTAAAAAAGTCCGGAAAACTAAAGTATGACCAACAGACTGACAGACTGACGGATGGATGGAGAGTTTTAATGAAACGTGATCTGTAAGTCATCGTTCTATAGTAGGTTACCAAAAATGAAATCATTCAGTTGAAGCGTTTCCAGAAAAAGTCCGGAAAACTGATATTTTGGCGCTTTTCCATATTTCCAAGGGCTGTAACTCACGCAAGAATAAGGCAATCAGCATGAAACTCAAACTTGATCTGTAAGTCATCGTTCTATAGTAGGTTACCAAAAATGAAATCATTCAGTTGAAGCGTTTCCAAAAAAACTCCGGAAAACTGGTATTTTATTGCTTTTTCCCATATTTCCAAGGTCCGTAACTCACACAAGAATAATGCAATCAGCATGTAGGGCCCTGCGAATCGGGAAATTTATGTTCGAATCGAATCTCGAATCGAATCGGGACTGATATCGACATCGAATCGAATCTCGAATCGAATCGGGATAAACTCGAGAAATAACTATAACTGGCATTATCTTGTGCAGAGATGTTCGGAAAGCACTGCGAGAAGAGATCGTTGACATAACTTGACAACTTGGCGTTGTTTTAATTTTCTTTCTCGTTGAATGGCCATCCAGATGTTCACTTGGCCCGACAATAAATTCAAGACATAAATATGGACAAATTAAGGTGTTACTGCCCAGAGACATTCAAGACAAACCACTAAATTGAAACATGAGACTGAAAAGCACAAATGTAATACAAGTGGCACATTAATTCCCATGGGTTGAAGTCGGCTACAGCCGCTAACTTCATGTACATTAGCATGCCTAAATACATTATTGTAATGTTTGGTTGTTTTTGTATTATCGGAATTTGGGTCTTGTAGACTTCTGTCCGTTTTCAACTCAATAACACAGTATACATCAAAAGCAGCGAAGGCGTTAAACTGTGTTAGTTTCTGCATTAGTTAACTCGAATAGTGACGCAGTGCTCATTCACACAAATTGCTTTTACTTCATTCCAACTTCCAAGTACCAACTCCGAACAATGCAAAGAAACTACAGAGGTTTTCCTCCCACAGTTTTCTAACATAATAATGGGAGTGCTCCAGGCGACATGTCCCCATTATTGTGTTAGAAGATTCCGGGACTGGGAGCAGGCCTTAGGCCCATAGCTGGATATTTTGGTTGTATGGATTCCGCGAATAACTCTCACACGAATTCCTGGAAATCTATAAATAGCGAATTTGCGGTGTGTGGTTTTCTGGGAATCTGAAACTGAAAGTGAAACGACAGAATTTTGCAATGAATTTGACTATTTTCCTGATAGAAACATTAAAACTAGAAGAGTTCGCTCCTTATTTCAACCGATGTCGACATTGTCGAACACTGATTCATTTTCCTCGAAGCTTCGTTTGACTAACGAATCGGCAAACTATTCGAGATCGATATACGAATACCAAAGCGATGTCGACATCGAATCGAATCGAATACTCGAAGCTTCGCAGGGCCCTATCAGCATGAAACTCAAACTTGATCTGTAAGTCATCGTTCTATAGTAGTTTACCAAAAATGAAATCATTCTGTTAATGCGTTTCCAAAAAAACTCCGGAAAACTAAAGTGTGACTGACAGACTGACGGATGGACGGAGTGTGAACCTATAGTCCCCTCCGGCGATGCCGGTAGGGGTCTAACAAGCCAAGACCAATACCAGGTCTGGACCTGCGTCGCTTCATGCAATACACGATACAACTTATCATTATGAAGCAGCAGACCAAATATAAAATCATTCCCTTTCATAGATGCCAAGAAAATTTTGTCGGAAGAAGTGTTTCGGACGGACTGACACTGACTGACGGACGACCTGCTCTGCCGCTGGCAACGCAGGTAAAATATTAATATAAAAAAAAAGGATACAAAGATCTTTTCACTAACTGGTTTACAGAAAATAAAAACAGTGGTACTTATCAATTATTGAATTAGTCCAAAGTACAGTTTGACAGAATCCAGTAATCCAGTGGTGAAGAATCTTGTGAAGAAAGTTACCAGCTGGCAGTATTAAATCCAATAATGTCTCTTCAGAAACAGTATCCCATAGATTTGTAATAAAATTTTCGCTTAGAAATTTCAGCAGTCTCCAATAAAATATAATAAAATGCTCTGCAAAATTCAAATGGAGTAAAAATCCAAGAAGTATTGGCGCCACAGGTAATTTCCATATAGTCCAGTAGAATCCTGGCTTTTCACAAAATAATATTATTCTGTTTCACATAAAGTATAAATTCTCTTTTCCAAGACGAATAGATTCTCTTCAAAATTCTCTTTTGGAATTAATCTTCCAAATTCACAAAGAAGCACCAGGCCTGGCCTTTTGAAAAATCCAGGGGAGCCGCTACGGCTCCCCTAAATCTGTTTCAGGGGAGCTATTCCACACTTACATCAGGCCACGAAATTTCACACGAACGATCGTTTCGTTCGCGGGATGGTTACGCAAATCCAAAAACCCGCGAACGATGTTTTGTTCACGCCAAAAATATAACGTGAACGAAATTTCATAGTCCAAATTTTTTGTTGTTCATTGATGTGTCAGTGTGCCGTGGTACCCTGATCGCCAGATAAGAAATACAACGAATGAGTATGAAGTAGAAATGGTAGTTTGGCCTGTTGCTTGAACTTATATAGTTCTGTATTTTACATGTGCGATTCAAAACACAACATTTCAACATTTATTTTCACAGACATTATGTAAGTATAGTAACTGACAGCACGAAAGCACGAAACATATCAACCATTGTGGGTTTTTCCGTGGTTGTGCTCTATTTGATATTGGTGTAGATTCAGCGTGCTTTCCCCCTCATTTATGTTGCGTGCGAATTCGCCCCATTTTTTTTTCTTCATAACTTATGGATCAAACAAAGGGATGTAGAGGTTGAGATTGAAGACACTAATTTTAGAATTTGGACTTAAATAGTATTTGCAGTGGCGCTGATATGGAAATGCAGAAAAATATTCAAGGAAAAACTTGATCTAACGTTAAACATTTATGTGGGCTGAAATGGCATGGGCCTGTTTCACTAATAGACTTCAATTTTTTGGTAAACACACATGCACTGGTGTTTGTTAATATTTTCTCAGCCCCAGTTCTGAGGTCTTGCATCCATTGATGTTTATCACCGAAAGAATCTTATACTGACTCGAGCCTTCCTTTGCTGACATTGACAACACCAGCCACTGGTATTGTCTATGTCAGCAAAGGAAGGCTCGAGTCACATGTAATATTCATTGATTGCGGAATGGCTTCTACATCACTATTCATTATTGCTCTAATTTATTACAATGAATACTAATCCCTTTAAATATTTTGTTTCTTAATGGTTTTACCATATTGGTATAAGCGTAAACCTGTACAACTTATGTCAACCACTGAATATTTCATTTCATATCTTGTTTTAATCACGTAACCAATTTGTAACCAATTTGTTGCGCAAAAATAATTAACGTGAACCAAACAATGGATTACGCAAGCCCAAAACACGCGAACCAAAAATGGGTTCACGAAATTTTTGAAAATTCATGGCCTGTTATATTAATTATACACGGTTTTTAATAAGGGAATTGAAAGTTTGAGGAGAGCCATTACAGTTTAAGGAGGGCAATTATGGCCCTCCCCAATATGATTTGAGGGGAGCCAAGGAGAGCCGGAGCAATAGCTCTCCTCAAATGGCCAGGCCTGAAGCACTGCTTCTATAATAAATGCACTGTTCTGAAACAATAACAGTCTCCAATAGAAACAACTGAAGTGAGTCTTTCTAAAATGGTTTTCTAAAAATGAGTTTTTGAATTCTGTTGACAAACCTTTATTTTGTAACCAGATAGAATGTCCCAGAAGAGGAAGTTTCTGCAATGTTCTATTAGTTTCTAGGGGATTCTGTTAAAGTTCAAGTAAACAAGGTCATTGACCTACTTAAACAATTAAACAATCAACAGCTATATGCAGGGTTTCCGCTATGCAGACATGGAATCCCATCAACGGCCCTATTCCCCTCGCTGACTTTCCTCTACCGAAAAGGTACTCGTAAGGCGCTCATCAAAGACACTCGTAAGTCTCGCGTCAAAGATAGAGAATTATAGTGAACAAGGAACAGCAAAAAATCAACCAGACTCAATTTTTTTTACCAAGTTGCAATAACCTTGACTATAGAATGACAGGATCTGGTGATGGGTTAGATGGCATACGCGCACGATTTGGGTTGGGTTCTACGGGCCCACATTGGTAAGTTTTGTGTACACTCTGAGGACAGCCATTTTAACATGCACAAGGCATAGTTCCCCCACTTGGGCGTCTTGGGTGTGCATTTCAGACAGATGAAATGTGGAGGCCGGTAATGGTGAACACAAGGATCCGACGGGGCGACCATGGTCGCCCCGTCGGATCCTTGGATGCGCCATTACCGGCCTCAACATTTTATTCCTGGCGGAAAGCCTGCTATATGTACAAGATATTAGTGTAACAAAGATGTAAACAAAGGTCACTCAGTGCAAATGAGTCAGACCAGTCAGAAAATGCAGAAATAAAAATATCTATCTCATATATTTAACAACTAAGGATATATCAATCTCAATTTGGGGGCTATAACATACAATAAAAAGGAGACATATTGAAAATCAAATGAGTAATGACAAATATCTAGGTAATGACCTGATAACAAAGGTACGTGTAAAGTATTGGAACGGTCTGTACATAAATGCTGACCGTAGCCTGTAACAAATGTGTAGGTAAAGTATTGTAAAGATGGGGCGACAGTTAGATGCTAAACTAGAAAAGAAATTAATCTCAGAAAATTTATGGCTTGTTGAACAAAAAGGTATCCTTTAGATTTTAATTCACTTACACCTGTTTGAGATTTAAATCCCGTGGTGTGATTTTATGCTGGGTCGTAACGATATCATAGTTTATTGGCTTTGCATGGGATTCTCCAGTGTGTTATTTATAGTAATGAAATCTGGGTCGAACACCAAGATTTTATCACTTGAAAATCGGGGTGATGAATCGGGGTCTTTAATGCAGTGTACACGTAATGGCTTAATATTTTAACACATTTTTCTTGCATTTTCCTCAACAGGTTGCAGTTGCTCGAAACAATGGGCAAGCAAAATAAGAGAGTGCCCATTTTGCTGACAGAAGACATGGTTGATGCTATGCAAATAATGATAGATTACAGAGAACAGTGTGGGATACCAAAATGTAACACATTCATGTTTGCTTCAAACTCGAGGAATGGCCATCTGGATGCATGGCAGACATGCCACAGCCTAGCATGCGAGGCAGGATGTGAGCAACCAGACTTAATTTCGTCAAGTCGGTTACGAAAATATCTTTCAACAGTATGCCAGGTACAGTTATTTTATGAGAAAAAAAACCTTTTCTATTCACAAAAAGGCAAAGGGAGTTCAGGATGAACATTTTTAGCTCGCTGGAAATATTTCAAGCTTTGAATTGTTGGTCACTCTTTGCCTGTCATCTGTTTTTCATTGCGACTTTAGAGCCATTTCCTATGCAACCATTTGACCATTTTTCACGGACCTTATATATTTATTTGTCCCATTCTTTAAAAGAAATGTTTGTATGATAATTTTGAGTTGCTAAACAATTTGGTGGCTCTTCAAGGCACGTAGCTTAAAATATTGTATTTAAATGTCTATTGCATTCATCAGGTTTTGGGGTAACCTGTAAATGACAGCTATTAACCTCTGACAGTTTCTCAGAAAACATGTCCGTCTTGTATTTGGAAAACGCACACACCACAGGCTACAATTCTCAGTTTGATCATCATGAAACATCAAAATAATTTTCAGGTGGGAATTATGGTTGAAAAAAGTACAATTGGTGGGCATCTCGAATTGCTTATAATCATTGCTTTGACGCACAAACTAAGACTTACATTATTGTAAAATATACAAGTATAACAGTTTTTTGTGGTCTGGTGAAAATTGCTGCCATTATTTTCTGAATCATTTGTCTGTCCTGAAAACCTACATATCTCAGAAATTATCACAAACTTTAATTGAAGTTTCATTCTCGGGTTTGAAAGCACATACACA
The DNA here is from genome assembly GCA_031216915.1 of Pictodentalium vernedei. Classification (NCBI taxonomy): domain Eukaryota; kingdom Metazoa; phylum Mollusca; class Scaphopoda; order Dentaliida; family Dentaliidae; genus Pictodentalium; species Pictodentalium vernedei. Next base: position 423,079,954 of record CM062294.1, read on the forward strand.
TAAGAGCCACGGGGGCTGAACTGCTACTCGAGAATAGCCGCCTTTCCAATAAATGCTACTGCGCAGAATCGAGATGCTACGTTTCCTTCCGGTTTTTTCAAGTTTGTCTAGTCAGATGCTAAACTGGAAAAGAAATCTTTGAGACCCAGAGTGGGTCTGACAGAACCCCGAAATATTTGTTCTCATAGCAGTGATAACAAAGGCACCCAAAAACACGTATTCCTGTCACAAGGTGATAACAAAGGTACCCCAAGAAGTTTCGTGAAGATCAGTTCATAAATACAGACTCTAGCCCGAGCCGTATTGACATTTGCACTTACTGTGTATAAGTAGCACTGAACAAATCAAAGTTTATCTAATTTGCATAATTTCTGCATGAGAAAAAACCTGTATTATATGTGATGTATTCCATGTTACTAAACATTCCTACAAAAAAATATTTAAATCAGAACTTTCATACAGAAGTTCTGTACAAAAAAGTGATGGCACCTAATTTTGTACAAAATGGCCGCCAGCAGCCATCTTGAACTTCAGACCGGACCCCAAAACACTCATTCTCGTCCCACGGTGATAACAAAGGTACCCAAGAAGCTTTGTAAAGATTGGTTCATAAATACACCCTCCAGCCTGAGCCGTATATAGAAGTTGTGTATAAAAAACTGATTGGACCGAATTTCGGTACAAAATGGACACTGGCAGCCATCTTGAATTTTAGACCGCACCCAGAAACACTCGTTCTCGACCCAAGGTGATAACAAAGGCACCCAAGGCGTTTCGTGAAGATTGGTTCATAAATACAGACTCTAGCCCGAGCCGTATTGACATGTGTACTTACTGTGTGTAAATAGCACTGAAAAAATCAAAGTTCATCTAATTTGCATAATTTCTGGACGAGAAAAAAATGTGATGTATCCCATGGTACTAAACATTTACACAAAAAAATTATTCAAATCAGCGCTTTCATATGGAAGTTCTGTGCAAAAATCTGACTGCACCTAATTTTGTACAAAATGGCTGCCATCGGCCATCTTGAATTTCAGACCGGACCCTAAAACACTCGTTCTCGTCCCATGATGATACCAAAGGTACCCAAGAAGTTTTGTAAAGATCGGTTCATAAATACAGTCTCTAGCCCAAGCCATATTGGCATTTGCACTTACAGTGCTGAAAGTAACACCAAAAAACATCAAAGTTAGTCTAATTTGCATAATTTACGCACGAGAAAAAAACCTGTATTATATATGATGTATCCCATGGTACTAAACATTCACACAAAAAATTATTCAAATCAGTGCTTTCATATGGAAGTTCTGCGCAAAAATCTGATTGTACCTAATTTTGTACAAAATGGCTGCCAGCGGCCACCTTGAATTTCAGATCGGACCCAAAAACACTCGTTCTCGTCCCACGGTCATAACAAAGGTACCCAAGAAGTTTTGTAAAGATCGGTTCATAAATACAGCCTCTAGCCCGAGCCGTATTGAATTGTTACGGACAACTGGCCATGGCATAAACTCAAATTTGGCTTTGCCAAAGTTGAGCTAAAAAACTACAAGAACAAATTTGTTCTGTTACAGGTTTAGATCATAAAATGCAACAAAATGGTGTTCCGACTTTTTTTAGTCATACTTATTATTTATAAACAATTTGAACTCGCAAAAGCTCCAGTATCAGATTCTTACCGTTTTCACTTTGATTGCTTTTTCAGATTCTCCATCTTGAAGACCATGAGCTACAGTGGCTGTCACGCCACCTAGCACATGATGTCTCAACTCATTTGAGACATTATCGGCAACACGATGCAGCCATTGAAATTGCAAAGATTGGCCCTTTGGTAATGGCTGCAGACGCTGGTGAAATTGGAAAATATGCTGGAAAGAATTTGTCCGACATCTTGGTGACAGGTACTATTTTTGTGTCTGGTTTTAAGGGTGATCAAATATAACCAAGCCATAAAGGGGTTTACAGGTTTACACTCACTTTTCATTGACAGAATTTTATTTAAGTACAGTTAATAAAAAAATATGGAGTTTATCACATAAATCTAGAGAAGATTGTTTAATAACTTCGTGCAGACAGGCGGCCAAAATAGTCAGCAGAATGATACAAATGAAAGTGTCAATGACACTGTAGCTCAACTTGTTTAAGACATGTACATGTATAGTATGTGACACAGCAATGACAAATATCTAGGTAATGACCTGATAACAAAGGTAAATGTAAAGTATTGTAACGGTTTGTACATAAATGCTGACCTTAGCCTATAACAAATATATAGGTAAAGTAATGTAAAAGTGTGGAGACAGTTAGATGCTAAACTAGAAAAGAAATCTTTTTGAGTCCCAGAGTGGGTCTGACTGAACCCCAAAATATTTGTTCTCATAGCACAGTGATAACAAAGGAACCCCAAAACACTCGTTCCTATTACAAGGTGATAACAAAGGTACCCCAAGAAGTTTCATGAAGATCAGTTCACAAATACAGACTCTAGCTCAAGCCATATTGACATGTGCACTTACAGTGTATAAGTAGCACTGAACAAATCAAAGTTCATCTAATTTGCATAATTTCTGCACGAGACAAAAACCTGTATTATATGTGATCTATTTCATGTTAATAAACATTCCTACAAGAATTTATTCAAATCAGAACTTTCAAACAGAAGTTCTGTACAAAAAACTGATCACACTAATTTTGGTACAAAAAGGCTGCTGGGGGCCATCTTGAATTTTGGATCACACCCAAAAACACTTGTTCTCGTCCTATGGTGATAACAAAGGTACCCAAGATGTTTCGTAAAGATCGGTTCATAAATACGGCCTCTAGCCTGAGCCATATAGAAGATGTGTACAAAAAACTGAATGGACCTAATTTCGGTACAAAATGGCCACTGACAGTCATCTTGAATTTTGGACTGCTCCCAGAAACACTTGTTCTCACCCCAAGGTGATAACAAAGGTACCCAAGAAGTTTGTGAAGATCGGTTCATAAATACAGACTCTAGCCCGAGCCGTATTGACTTGTACACAAACTGTGTGTAAGTAGCACTGAATAAATCAAAGTTCATCTAATTTGAATAATTTTAGCACGAGAAAAAAAACCTGTATTATATGTGATGTATTCCATGTTACTAAACATTCATACAAAAATTTATTCAAATCGGAACTTTCATAAAGAAGTTCTGTACAAAAAACTGAATGCACTAAGTTTGGTACAAAAATGGATGCTGGCGGCCATCTTGAATTTTGGACCGCACCCCAAAACACTTGTTCTCGTCCCACGGTGATACCAAGAGTACCCAAGAAGTTTGTAAAGATTGGTTCATAAATACGGCCTCTAGCCAGAGCCGTATTGGCATTTGTACTTGCAGTGCTGAAAGTAACACTAAATAATACATCAAAGTTAGTCCAATTTGCATAATTTACGCACAAGAAAAAAACCTGTACTCTATGTGATGTATCCTATGGTACAAAACATTCATAAAAAAATCATTCAAATCGGAGCTTTCATATGGAAGTTCTGCGCAAAAATCTGATTGCGTCTAATTTTGGTACAAAATGGCTGCCAGCGGTCGTCTTAAATTTCGGACCGGACCCATGACGACGGGCCATGACAATACCTCAAATTTGGCTTCGTCAAAGTTGAGCTAATAATCATAGATATACCTTTGGCCGTATACATGGACAGCAACTTTGTTGATGATACAGTCGAATCACTGGCAGGGGTCATTCCTGAGACACCTGGTTGAGCAATCTCTACATTTTGCAAGCGACCACACGACAAACTTTGGACAACTCTGTACTTCAAAGAAATAAAATTGTTTCCGTTCATGGTTGCTGATATTGTGAGGCTTTAATCACCAATGTGAGATTGGACAGAGAAGTTGACTGCACTTACAGTCAGAAACAAACTGAACTCACTGACACTGAGATAGTTAAGGATGGCACCATAGCCCCAAACCTTTTGGATGCACTGTACCCCCAAGGTGTGAGGAATGAACACTAAATTATTTTGGGGGCTATAGTGCATTGGCCAACCCCTTGACTGACACACTATAGCCCCCAAAAAAATAATTCAATGTCAATTCCCCATACTTTGTGGCTATAGTGCATCCAAAAATAGGGGGCCATAGTGCCATTCTTACCTACTGACATTCACAAAATTATTCATACACAAGCCATATGCTCCAGGAAAAAGTTAACTTTGTCAATACAATTGCTGTTAAAGCTGAGTTGTCAGCAATGTCGCCCTCATGAATACAGCCAAAGTCATATCCATGATTCTCTGTAGCATTATGCTGACTATTTTGGATGTCTGTCTGCACAAAGAAGTTGACAATTTTTATAAACTCCATATTTTATTCACAAAAGTTATTTCTTCAAAATATGGACTGGTCTAATAGTAATTATATGAAATTCATTCCATGTAAATCGAGAGTAAACCTCTTTGGGGCTTGATTGTTTTTTTCAAGATTCGTGTATATATTCAACACTGAGTAATTTAGACTATTTCTGCCAGAATCTCGAGATGTAAATTTTATGTGAAAAAAAATTCCACTGATTAACTGTAAACACTGCCCTATCTGTTTTCATATTTTGAACCAGACAATCTCAGACACTTGGGTAGTCTTGTCTTCTTATTTGTGGTCACAATATAGCAATAAATGATGGAAGTGAAGTTCAACATCAATAAATAATAAAAATTGCCGATTACATATGGGTAACGTGCGTAATTGAAAATTGAACTCTCTCATGTTCATACCCAATTATTTGAAATTTTGTGTTGCTCATCCATGCTTAGCTAATTATTTTCAGGCTCCAGGTCTTTCTGAACTTTACTTTTTGTACTCTAAACCTAAACTTAACAAGAGCACCACCTAGTGGGACATTATACGCCCGTTTGTATTTTTGAAGGGTTGGGGTAAGGATGGGGTGAGGGTGAAAACTGTTCAGACCAACCCCATATTCGAACTTGACCAGTATTTTGTTGTGATTAAACAACATACCAAGTTTGGAACCAATCGGAAAACAAATATTAAGTTATCAGGAAAGCAAATATTTGATGCATTCTATGTCCAACAAGAAACATAATTCAGGGGAACTGCGAAGTTCAAAAAACTGAAAATTTGAGAAATAAATCGGTCAAGGCAAACTAAAGTTATCGTCCGGAAATGAGAAGTTGGGGTAAATTCCCATAAATAAAGTGCCATAACTCTACTGCAAATGGGCAGCTAGAAACGGAAATCGAACTCATCCTGTATTTAGTCATACTAAATCCACATGCCAAATTTAACTCAGCTCAAACCATTACAACTAAAGTTATCGTCCGGAAACGAAATGTGTCCATGGACTGACAGACAGACAATTCACATAATACGTCCCGTTTTGTATAAAAGTTAAAAAATTTATAGTAATTTTATATTTTTTATACTTACCAATGATGCTAATTCTCAAAAATCTGGTGCTAATTCTCAAAAAATCTAGGGCCAAACACAAATACTATAATTTTTTTAACATTTTTATACTGTACCGATGACCCAGACATAGCTGAATAGTAAAAAGGCTGGAGGGCCTAGGACATTGAGGAAAATCCAATAAGCTCAACTATATATAATAGAGTTATCCCCTCGAGGAGAAAAGGAGTATTAGGCTTTCCATGTATCTTTCTTATTTATGATAAATTAGAAAGACACAACACCCTCCATAATTGAGCATAATAACATTCATGTTCTCTATTAACATCCAGTATAACCCTTTATACTAATTATTTTTAAAGTAAGCCAATAAATAAAGTCAGTCCAGAGAATTGAGACTCTTTATACTCTTTAAAAGTGTCCAAGGATTGTATATTAACGCCCGTTTGACACGTGACATATACAAATGCTTCACACCGAGCTACACTTTAAAAATATGACATGAATGAATTTTAAACATCAACTTTACACTTTAAAACCATCCCGGTACCGACTCAGAATTACTGACTCCGGAGGAGGTATCCCCTTGCTTTTCACTATAAAGCAGGTGACCTAAGGGAACACCCTCCCCCCCCCCCTTCCCCTTGCCCTGGGTCAAATAGCCCAGAGCGAAGAGGGCAGCAGGACAGAGTCACCGCCGGAACAGAAAGCCTGCATAACTATAGTTGCAACTGTTTAGTGGACGACATTCTGAGCAACAGATAACGGGCCTAAACAATGCAGGTCCCCAGAAATGGACTCAATATTTCTGAGATAAAAATTTGTGAATGTGGATGGCTGGGACCAATATGCAGCCTTCATTAAATCTGTAATAGCAACACTGTTTGCGTAAGCCCAAGATGTAGAAAGAGCTCTTACTTCATGAGCCGAAATCTTAAGCACAGACTGCTGAGTTGAAGATAGATTATCATAAGCAGTACGGATAGTTAATTCAATCCATCTAGCAATAGAATGGACCATAATGTCCTTTCTATTAGGCATCAGAGACAGAAAGAAGCATATTCGTCCCTTTCTGATAAACTGAGATCTTCGTTTATAAAAACGTAAAGCTCTAACCGGACAGAGTAAAGGCCTATGCCCGTCTGAAGACAGAAGGGCATTAATAACAATAGGTTCCGGATATTTATTAGGAGCCTGATTCTTAGCCAAAAATCCAACATTAGTAGTAAAGGTAATAGTGTTCCCGACACTACGATAGTGAGAATCGTCCACAGATAGTGCATGAAGCTCACTGACTCTTCTAGCAGAAGAGAAAGCCAAGAGAAATGCTGTCTTATAAGACAAGAATTTGAAATCTACTGTCTCAAGAGGCTTAAATGGCTTTTCTTTTAGTTTAAGAAGAACCCAAGCTAAATTCCATTTAGGAATTAATCTAAGGGTTCTAGGTCTATTTATCGAGAAGTTTGTAACTAATTTAGATAAAGAGACATTAGATCCAATTTGTAAACTATCATGGTGTGCATAGGTATCAGATAACATAGACCTATAACCTTTAATAGTAACAGGCTGCAGTTTGATCTCATCAAACAAGTAAACTAGAAAGTTTGCAATGTCTGGAATGGAGGGATCAAAAATATCAACCGTGGTCACGTGTGCGTTGCCGTGAGGATGAGGAAGCCTTATCGACAGTCTCTCCGGACTGTCTATATAACAGAGCGTCCCGAGCGGCGGACGTATGCTCCAAATGCGAAACATTTTGTACCACAACAGCTGGTTCCAGATGTTGTTGTACGAGAGAGGGACCTCTCTCGCTCGCAGCCCGGATGGACCTGGACGAGCTAGGAACCGGACTAATAGGCTTCCTCCGTTCTCTCCTCTGATCCGTCGTCACTGGGTGTGCACTTTGTCTTATTATAGAGCTCGCATCACCCAAATCTCCTTCCTGGACCGCAACGGACGAACCCGGCTGCCGAGCCATTCGATGAATGGTCGCTACACCGGGCGAGCTAGCGGACGCCAATGCCATCGATCCTACTAGGGACCTCTTAGGCAATTGACGTATTTCAATGAGCACTTTTGCCGCTAGCTCTTCATTTAACTGTGACGACGGAGGCACACTTTTGGAAGACATCACGGAAACATCACCCTGTTCTTGTTCCTCTGAAATAGAGATTGATAAACTAGAGTGACCCTGCGGAGAAAGGACCGGCATGGCCTTTTCCCCGCTAACAACATACTGTGACACACGTTTCCAATGTTTGTCATCCCAATTGACACATACTGAACAGGAGTTAGTGCGAGTACACTGACTACAATTAATACAATGATTATGAAAGTCAGAGGAAGATTTCCTCTTATTACAATTTGAACAATATCCTTTCATTGTGAAAAGAACACAAAAAGTCCTAGTACTCGCACCAACCCCTGAAAACAAAGATACATAATAACATGATCCATTAACATAGAAAAAATAATTGAATAAAAAAAATTTTTTGAAAAAATATTTTTTCAGAAAAGCCCAAGTTTCTGAAAGTAACGTTGAGCCCCAATGGATCCCCAAAAAAGCCTAAGTGTGGACAAAAATTTTAAAAATATTACAAAAAAATTAATGCAACACTTACGTATAATAATAATGTATCTTGTTATGATTAAGCTAATACAAAGACAAGGAATCCCTCACAACAGAAACCGTTGTCAATGTGAACAAGATGTGTATAAACACCAGAAACATGACACCAGGCACTGATAAACATGGCCCGAAATCAGTTACCAATAACAACACTATCTGATGCAAAACAGAGACTTCCAGGGAAGAAACTGCAGAACATCAGATGGTAGATGGATAACATTACGCCTAAACACCCATGAGTGAGGACGTAAACATGGGGAAAAGAACAGAATTCATTGTTACCCAGCTAAAACCCCAAAAAATTTTAGTAATAATATTACAAAAAATGTGACAAAAGCATGGGAGAATAGCAAGGGGGGACTTAAAGGAAAGGGAGAGAGGAAACAGTGAACAAGCTGTGTAACTTTATAGCAAGAATGACAACAACAGGCCCATGCTTCGAAATTAGGCAACATAACATAATTTCGTAAAAAAAATTTAAGTTACAGCCCTGATTATTTCCTGCCACTCATTTTTCCTCTCCTCCTTCTATTTCCTCTTTAGATCCACCATTTCGCTAATATATATGTGTCTGGCATCATTTAAACTGAGATTTACAAGCACAAATATCAGTCAGATGAGAAGGGCCAAACAAAGAATGATAATTGGCGACAATTTCGAGACCTCCTTGACACTGCGCAGGCGCAGTGGAGGAAAAGTATGGAGGACCATTTAGGACACGATTTTTTCGGTTTTAGATGCAAATTTGGGGGATTGGGGGGCAAAATTTGTGTTTGGCCCTAAATTTTTGAGAATTAGCACCAGCTATGTCTGGGTCATTGGTACAGTATAAAAATATGAAAGTGTCAATGACACTGCAGCTCAACTTGTCAAGACAAAGACATGTACATGTATAGTATGTGACACAGCAATGACAAACATCTAAGTGATGACCTGATAACAAAGGTACATATAAAGTATTTTAACGGTCTGTACATAAATACTGACCGTAGCCTGTAACAAATGTATAGGTGAAGTATTGTAAAGGTGGGTGACAGTCAGATGCTAAACTAGAAAAGAAATCTTTGAGTCTCAGAGTGGGTCAGACTGAACCCAAAAATATTTGTTCTCATAGCACAGTGATAACAAAAGCACCCCAAAACACACTCGTTACTGTCCCAAGGTGAAAACAAAGGTACCCAAGAAGTTTTGTGAAGATCAGTTCATAAATACAAGCTGTATAGAACTTGTGACAAAAAACTGATTGGACCTAATTTCGGTACAAAATGATCACTGGGAGCCGTACCCAGAAACACTCATTCTCGTCCCAAGGTGATAACAAAGGTACCCAAGAAGTTTTGTGAAGATCGGTTCAAAAATACAGCCTCTACCCTGAGCCGTATTGACATGTGTGCTTACATTGTGTAAGTAGCACTGAATAAATCAAACTTCATCTAATTTGCATAATTTCTACATGAGAAAAAAACCTGTATTATGTTTGATGTATCCCATGGTACTAAACATTCACACAAAAAATTATTCAAATCAGAGCTTTCATATGGAAGTTCTGTACAAAAAACAGATTTCTGCATTGTCGGTAAAAAATGGCAGCTGGTAGCCATCTTGAATTTCGGACCGCACCCAAAAACATTCGTTCTCGTCCCACGGTCATAACAAAGGTACCCAAGAAGTTTTGTAAAGATCGGTTCATAAATACGGCCTCTAGCCCGAGCCGTATCCAATTGTTGATGTACGAACAGACGGATGATGGACAACGGGCCATGACAAAAGCTCAAATTTGGCTTCGCCAAAGTTGAGCTAACAACATCTGAAAAATTTGGTGTCAATCCGTCAAGGCGTTCGGCTTTAAATGAAAGGAAACCAATTTTTTTCAAAAATTGTGTTTTCAAAGGGCCATAACTATGCAGAGGATGGACTGAGAAACACCAATATTGAACTTGACCTGTATTTTATTGCTACAAACAACATCTGAAAGTTTGATGTCGATCCGTCAAGGCATTCGACTTTAAATGAAGGGAAACCAATTTTTTTCGAAAGATTGTGTTTTCAAAGGGCCATAACTCTGCAGTGGATGGACTGAGAAACACCAATATCGAACTTGACCTGTATTTCATTGCTAAAAACAACATCTGAAAAATTTGGTGTCAATCTGTCAAGGCATTCAGCTTTATATGAACGGAACAGAAACCAATTTTTTTTAGAAAAATTGTGTTTTCAAAAGGCCATTACCCTGCATCGGATGGTCTGAGAAACACCAATATCGAACTTGACCTGTATTTTATTGCTAAAAACAACTTCTGAAAGTTTGATGTCGATCCCTCAATGCGTTTGACTTTAAATGAATGGAAACAAAATGGAGACGGACGGACGGACAGACAGACTGATAACATAATACGTCCCGTTTTTATAAACGGGCATATAAAAATTCACCGAACATTTGAAGTTCGGTTTTGACTTGTCATGCAGAACTCTAATTGGAGAACAGAAAAGCAATTTTTCGATCAAGATCAATGTGAACATCATATTCAGGAAGTGGACTTCAAAATAAACAGGGTTCTTTTCCACATACCTTCGTCGTTTCAAACACTCTTTTCAAGAATAGGGTATACATGTTTAGAAAGTTGACATAGAGCTTTCTAAAATCCCTACAATGATTTTTCCGCTGTTTATAACTTTAGCGGCAGTATCCTGGACTCACCTCAACAATCAGTCCATCTGACATTGTGACAGTCCAGCTGATGATTCAGAGATAGATATATAAGCTTCCACTCTTATGGGATAATGTTAATCTTTTGTCTGTCATGGTGATAACTTAAACATGAGTTATCGTGTCTCCATAAAATTTGACAGTCTGATTAATTTAGTTGAAGGCTTTAAAAAATTGTGTAGATGTTTTTTTTCGTATGCCTTTCTTCAGAGTTATGAATATCCATACTTACTGAAAATGGAAACATTTTTCTGTCTTTCTGGCTGATAACTCAGCCATAGGTTATCAGATTTCAATAAAATTTGGATTTATCCAGATGAGGGTTTTGAAACACAAGTCGGTGATTTCTTTCTTGAGTTATGCTCATTAGTTCAACAGAAGATGTGGATTATTTTGTCTTGCAGTCTGATAACTCACACACAGGTTATTAGATCACAAAGCAATTTGAAAAGCATATTCCCTCAGATGAGAACCTGTGAAAAAAGTACTGACTTTTTTACACATGCACCTTTCTACAGTTATGCCCCTTTCAGAACTCCGACAAAGATTATATCAACAATGATGATTTTTCCCTGTGGCTTTTTTGAGTTATGCCCTTCAGTTCCCCCAAAAAAGTTAACTTTCTGTCTGTACATTCTGAACTCCAACACAGGTTTCAGATCTCCAAAAGATCAGACAGATATATTAACTGTCGTGGAATATCTGGAATTTCCCAACAATTTTTATTGTTCCCCCATGTTTCAAATAGTTTATAATATGCAATGAGTATTTCAGAAATCAAAATTTCTTGTTTCAAGAAACAATACTGCGACTTGAAGCATTTTTTTTTGCCACGAACCTGAAATAATTTAGTAGTAAAATGGATGAAAACAAATTTGCATTTTGTTTGTGGAAAAAGTACTTTAGCATCTGGTAATTTCGTATTGTCTAAGAGTGAGTTCTTAACATATGATAATGAATTGGGTGAGTTCCAAATGTTGGCTATAACAGCTAAATCCAATACACGAATCATACAGCGCATGACATTTACTGGTCTGCATTGAAGACACAGACAAATCCAGTCAAGTAAAACTTAAAGTGACAAGGTTATGCTGAAATTAGGTTACGCAGTTGATAATTGGCATGAAATGCACTTTCACTGAAAAAATTATTGGTATCAGATTTACATTAAAGCTTTTTATTCTTATAAATAAGCCCTGATTATGTTTGTGTTTAATTTCAAAATCATTTATCACCTTTAAACATCCAGGTTTAAAATTTCCAACCAGTAATGATTGACACAGCAATTTGGCAGCCAAGTGACGCTTCTATGGCAGGACATTACATCTGGCTGTGATCAGCTTCTGCAAGTATTAAGGGTCCTACAGAATTCAATTCGCGTGGCGTCAGATTCACTAAGTCTGACTAATTAAGCTTAACATGGAGACCAAGTATAGTCTGGACTCAAGAGCTAGCCGGGACCAACCTTCCCCAGGGAGTTGAATTCTCTTAGTCAAACAATACCCCAAGAGGTCACCAATTCCACAATCTGTGTTCTTCTGGGTATTACATGCACTGGTTTCACAAATATACTAAACAGTGCAGTCCTGTAATGATTTTTTATTGAATCACTATGTATTTCTTCAACTGAACGTTTACAGTCAACATTATTTATGAGCACTCAACCGAATCTAATAAACACTATTTTTGTGTAACATGGGAAAATTCTGTCAGGAGTCGCTCAACAATATTCTTGAGTCTGAAATTGTTGCTTCAAATCAATTTAAGAGCTCTACTCACTTATGTTACATTCAGTCTCAATATATATGTATACCAGCCGTTCAATCCCTAATCACATATGTATGAAAAAAACGCAAGTTTTAATATCTGATTAGCCTCAGTTTCTTCGTCTGTCTCCTAGCGATTTTGAGATTCGACTGAAATTTCCATCTGAACTTGCTCATATATATGGACAAGGGAATTTTGACTCCGGCAGACCTTTAAATTAACCCAAATTCAAGGCGTTAAAATATGCGCCCAAAATAGGAAACATGCTAAAATACTGTCCTTGATTTGATTCAGCTGAAGTTATTTTAAAATTTTTCACCTCCAAGAGTTCGTTCCTTTCCTTTTTATGCTGTGCAATGTTACTTTCAGCATTAAAAATCAGAAGTATCCCTTGAATATGGAATTTCCTGTAATTTGGGCACATTTAAAGCCCTAAAAAACATGTGCCCAAAATAAAGCAATCTAAAGGGCTGGACTCCGGCAAGGGCTACGGGGCATTTTCGTCAATCGTTGTTCGATTTCCGAAAGCCAAGTAAAATTTCCGCCATTCTCCCATAGAGAAAAAATCTTGAATAATTGTTTTACATATCAGAATTCCTTTTCCATTGTTATACATTCTGAAACCCGGACAATATAAGCGTTCACATAGTTCGGCTTTCAAAATGTCGATAGGGTCATGTGAAATATTAATTCTACGTAGCTTGTTGTTTTACCAACACACATTAATAAACCACAAATCTGTTTTATTTGAGAAACTTTTAAATGAATATTTTTGTTCATTACAAACAAGATCTTTTCTCTGCCATTAATGTTTCCAGAGCTGGACTGCTTTTGAACCACTATTGCGAACTGATACCAAAAACAATGCAATCAGTAATTAATTTTTTTATTCAACCTTTTCTATGTTAACCCTGTCTGAGACATAGACCTATTTCGTAACATGTTCTCACAATCAGTCATGAAGAATCCTGATGTATATCATGAGAAAATGTACATCTTTTGGTTTCCAATGGTGATTTATCTTACCAAGTCTCCATGTGGGACAGGGGTTGGCAATGACACAATCAGGTCCCAATACAGACATTTTAAGTATAGGTATATGAAGAAAAACAATTTAGTTGAAAATTTCATTTTACAAACATTTAATCTTGGCTTTTTTTTTAATTTTAAATCCTACCTGAAGTTTTCTTTTGTAGAGCTGATGTCAAATGAAATACAAGAAGATGAGGAGCCAAATGTGGAGGATGACATCAATGACGATATCGACACTGAATTCGCCACTGCCAACACTGGTACTTGTTTATTTTCACTCCTGATAGTAACAAGAGGCCGGGGGCCCCACGGGGCCCCGAGGATGCTCACCTGACACCGAGTCATATCAACAAAATATCAAGGAATTCTGCCTTGTGGTTATTAACATATTTTAAACATAAAATTGTTTTCCCTACTTACCCAGAGAGTTTATCTGTTGGACACCCATATTGGGTACTCAATACTTTATCTATTTATTTATTGGCATTTAAGGTCACTTTCAGCATCTTAGGCTACATTATGACTGAAGCATAAGTATATCAAGATTGGCCAATAGTTTATGCTTATTACTGCCCACTTTACAGGGTTTTGAATGCGGGAATTGATTACTGGGTCCAATTTATCAATAAAGCAGACTTGAACAAACTTGCATTTCGGGCTCCCACAGGGGGCACAAATATGAACCCAGGGACTTGGTTTGAACAAACTTGAATCCGGCATCCATAAGGATGCTACCGTACATACCAAATATCAAGATTCTGATCGGTAGATCTGAAGAAGATGATTTTTAAAGAATATTCCTCATATTGCACTAATTTAAATATTTGGGCTCCCATAGAGAGCCAAATATGGACCCAGGGATTTGATTTCAACAAACATGTCAATCAATCTTCCAAAGATGTTATATGTGAAATATGAAAGCTCTTGGAACAGTGATTTGGAAGAAAAAGGTTCTTTAATGTTTTCCCATTACCCACAGTGTTAAAAAATGCTGACTCAGCATTTTTTCAAAGTCCCGAAAAAGTACCTTATGACAAAACCTACAGCAATTTTTTGGTCCGAAGGAAGCCTCACACCAAATAAAAATTCCCAGTGCCATGTAGTTTTGGAGATATGGGCATTTTAATTTTTTTTTTTATTTTTAGCCTGAGGTTCACACGTGCCACAAGAAAAAGTTTTTGGGATAGATCAAGTACTTATGACCCAATAATACCTCATATTAAATTTGGTTCAAATAGGCCTCTCAGTTCAGAAAATAGAAATTTGGGGTGGGGCTAGAAATGTTTACCCCTCCCTCCCAGAACAGAGGCAAATATTGCCCCTTGAACTTCTCTTTAACAAACTTGAGTCTATACCTCAAAAGGAAGCTGCATACCAAATACCAAATCTCTGCTACTGCTGGTTCGTGAGATTTTTTAAAAATTGGAGCATTTTTGCCCCATTACCCTGCTCAATATGAGCCGAAACTTAATTTGCAGAAAAATCAAAATGCCCCTCTATGACCATTACTCACATGAAATTTCAATAAAATGTGGCCACTGGTTTGGGAGAAAAAGACCCAAACACCACCTTCACGACGGACCGACAGACAGACGAGACAAAAATTAAAATGTTTTAGTAAATTTTGCTGCTTAACATACCTACCACAATTGTTTACAATTGGCTGTAACATAAGTGCAAGCCCTACTTCGGAACTAACTTAAACTTAAGAAACTTTTCCAAACAAGTTGGAAAAGTAACAGAGTACAAAAGCTAAAAAAAAAAGATTGAAAAAGGGCCACATTACAGATACTCTCTCTGCACACCTCATGTGTTTACCGAGCGCATGCGCAACATCCGTGACGTCAATTCCGTATTTCCGCCAACGAGAAGTTTGCAATTTAGACACATTGATATCAAAGATATCCCCAAGGAGGGTGAGTCTCCGGTAAACAATTGTGGTAGGTATGTTAAGAAACAAAATTTACTAAAAAATTTTAATTTCTTCTCAACCTACTCACAATTGTTTACAATTGGCTGAATAAACAATAGGAGGAGGTGAATCACAGAAAGAAAAGCAAGGAGGGCAGAGAATAGCAAAACCTGTGAACAATTGTGAGTAGGTTGAGAAGAAAGTGATCAGAAAAGGTCACCCTGACTTTTAGTCAGGTGAGCTAAAAATGGAATTTGGCTATGCATGTCAGAACACGCACACACATGTATTGGGTTAGAGGCTGGATGCTTATGTTCTATCCATAGCATCCAGGGGTGAATGGGTTAACCTACACCTTCTCGATTCTATTTTGAGAAGTTGAAATGCAAGTTTATATTTGATTTAATATTTTCTCGTGATTTAAATTAATGAATATATCTTGTGTTTGGCACTTGTATCTCCAATTTTTGGGGACAATCTTTTGTCGCGTGTTTTATACTAAAATCTAAATTGTTTTTATTCCCCAAAGGTTTTGTGTGTTACAGTTAGACAGGTTGCACATAATTTGTCTGTCTTTCCAATCTTTTGGCAGTGAGCAGATTTAAGCCATAGCTTTAAAACAGCTATCAGCAAGACTTATCATAGTGTAAATATCAATCAGACGCTCCACAAATCACTCAATCACTCAATTATATACCATAATGATCAATGCCACACGTCAAGGTAAAAAAAAAATCAACTTACCAAAATCTTTGGGGAATAACCTGGTCACTGATAAGATATTTAAACAACACATATAAAAGACTAAGAGGACAGTGAGATTGTGTGCCCCCCCCCCCCCCCCCCCCCCCCCAAATGAATTGGACAATTATGAATATGACCAATGTCAAACACGCTTCAAATCTACTTATAGAAGAAAACTGTGTCTTCGTCATGCATTCGATACCACCACACACAACAATGTCTTTTGAATTAAATTTTAATTTTGTTTAAATCATACGAAATTCAAGTCCCAATAATATGTACGAGGAGAAAAAAATAAGACGTACAAGCTTTTATTGTCTGGTTTATGTGATCATGGTCTAATTCCCACATAACAGCAAAATATAATTCTTTTAAAATTCACCAGAAATAAACAAAATAACTCCTATAATGGGGTTTTGCAAAATTTTGAAAAAAAGGTAAGAGTCCAATTTCAGTCCTCACAAAACTATGAAAAATCAGATCTGGGGTCATGCCTTTTTAGGTTTCTTTCTGACCTACAAAATGTAAACAGCTACTGCACTAATTTTGGGGGTCTTCCTGTCTATCCAGCCGCTACTGTTCTCGTAGAAGTAAAAAAAAAACTTTTCTTAATTAAACAGATGCAAAGTATAGTTTTCTTCACATTTCTTGCTTGCTTAGTTGGAAATTTAACTCAGTGCAAACTATGGGCTGGCGTCAAAAGAAAAATGACGAAAACAAACCAAAATATTTTATTACTTATTTATCACTTTTTTTTCTTTTACGAGAAATGTGAACATAAAAATAATGATGAATAACAAAACAATAATTAGATAAAAAAAATTTTTTTAATTTTTGTAAGCAAATAGGAATACAAAAAACAAAGACCATGTGACAAAATAGACACTGAATGCAAGTTAAAGTAAACTAAACAGCAAAGAATTGATAAAAAAAAATTGAACTATACAGTAATGAACTTTTAATATCCAGTGCAGTGGGAGGCATAATCTAAATACTTTGGAAGGCTAATATTATCATCCTGGAGTTGTCATTAGAAATGCCAGATGGAATTGACCACTGTTCTGTTCTACTTCTTCCTCAGCATTATTTCTCTGCTGACACTTAATTGAATTATTGTGGATTCCATGTAAGCCTGTCCTTTTTTTCAAAACTGACGGTAGTTATTTTTATATTTGTTGGGTGACCCATCTAACAGTTTTCGATGCCAACCTCCCTTAAGGTTGATTGTTCTATGTTCAGCTGAGTTGTAATGGTTCCATGTTTTTGTTCAGCGATTGCCCTCCACCCAGGTTTCTGTAAGTCGGTAAATTTGGTCAAATCATTATTGAGGGCTGCGTCATTGCTCATCACTTATAACAAAAGAAGAATATGCATACTTGAGATTTCCTCTTGGGATATACTATTCTTGTAGATATTATTGGTTTGTAATTGCAAAACAAAAACATACTGAAAGCAATCTCCTACCCAGTGATGAAAAGGTAACTCTCTGTTTTTCTAAACAGCCTATAATTTTTGCTATAATATTAATTGAAACTAACAGGCTGAGTGAACAGGAACGGCCACTAACTTGGAAAGGAATCATGTTTTAGGTCCATCAAAACTGAGAAACTGTTAGAAACTGACAATAGTCGAAAACACCAAATTGTATTAGACGGTTGTTAAACACTGTTTTTTTTGGCTTATATGCAAAACCGTACTCTATATTTTTACTCTCTCTTGAGCATTCGTCCTCGTCACTCCATTTCTTCTTCCATCATTTCCATTGCTTCTTTAACCTGGATGCTCCCTATTTAACTCGGTTAATAACATATAATTGTTTCTCAAGAAAAAAATGAATCGCAATGTTTGTTAACACAACATTTTTTAGCAACTGGAATTTATGAAGTTCACATTGACCACTCTGCCACATTCTAAATATGATCCCTGTGTTCGATTATGCTAAATTTAACAAAAGTTAAAAAATTTATAGTAATTTATATTTTTTTTATACTTACCAATGACCCAGATTTAGCTGGTGCTAACTCTTCATTATTTAGGGCCAAACGCAAATTTTACCCCCCAAATCCCGCAAAGTTAAAAAATTTATAGTAATTTATATATTTTTTATACTTACCAATGACCCAGACTTAGCTGGTGCTAACTCTAAAAAATCCAGGGCCAAACACAAATTTTGCCCCCCAATCCCCAAAATTTGCATCTAAAACCAAAAGAAATCATGTCCTAAAGGACCTCCATACTTTGCCCTTACTGCGCATGCGCAGTGTCAAGGACGTTCCGAAATTGGCGCCAATTATCATTCTTACTGGCAGTGCCTGGTCAGCGATATGTACTCAGCGGGGAGGTAAGAGTTCCCAACTCCTGGGAGGGCCATCCCCGTCTGGGTCATTGGTAAGTATAAAAAATATATAAATTACTATAAATTTTTTAACATTTTTATACTGTACCAATGACCCAGACTTAGCTGAATAGTAAAAAGGCTGGAGGGCCTAGGACATAGAGGAAAATCCAATAAGCTCAACTATATAATATAGAGGCAACCCCTCAAGGAGAAAAGGAGTATTAGGCTTTACATGTATCTTTCTTATTTTATGTTAAATTAGAAAGATACAATACCCTTCATAACTGAGCACAATAACATTCATGTTCTCTATTAACATCCAGTATAACCCTTTATACTAATTATTTTTAAAGTAAGCCAATAAATAAAGTTAGTCCAGAGAATTGAGACTCTTTATATTCTTTAAAAGTGTCCGAGGATTGTATATTAACGCCCGTTTGACACTTGACATATACAAATGCTTCACACCGAGCTACACTTTAAAAATATGACATGAATGAATTTTAACATTAATATTACACTTTAAAACCATCCCGGAAACGACTCAGAAATACTGACTTCGGAGGAGGCATTCCCTTGCTTTTCACTATAAAGCAGGTGACCTAAGGGAACACCCTCCCCCTCCCCCCCC
Source organism: Pictodentalium vernedei (assembly GCA_031216915.1). Classification (NCBI taxonomy): domain Eukaryota; kingdom Metazoa; phylum Mollusca; class Scaphopoda; order Dentaliida; family Dentaliidae; genus Pictodentalium; species Pictodentalium vernedei. The sequence goes on from CM062294.1 coordinate 423,099,127, forward strand.
TTCCCCTTGCCCTGGGTCAAATAGCCCAGAGTGAAGAGGGCAGCCGGACGGAGTCACTGCCGGAACAGAAAGCCTGCGTAACTATAGTTGCAACTGTTTAGTGGACGACATTCTGAGCAACAGATAACGGACCTAAACAATGCAGGTCTCCAGAAATGGACTCAATATTTCTGAGATAAAAATTTGTGAATGTGGATGGCTGAGACCAATAAGCAGCCTTCATTAAATCTGTAATAGCAATACTATTAGCGTAAGCCCAAGAAGTAGCAAGAGCTCTTACTTCATGAGCCAAAATCTTAAGCACAGACTGCTGAGAAGAAGATAAATTTTCATATGCAGTACGGATAGTTAATTGAATCCATCTAGCAATAGAATGGACCGAAATGTCCTTTCTATTAGGCATCAGAGACAGAAAGAAACGTTTTCGTCCCTTTCTGATAAACTGAGATCTCTGTTTATAGATACGTAACGCTCTAACAGGACAGAGTAAAGGCCTACGCCCGTCTGAAGACGGAAGAGCCTTAATAACAATAGGTTCCGGATATTTATTAGGAGCCTGATTCTTAGCTAAAAATCCCACATTAGTAGTGAAGGTGATAGTGTTCCCGACACCACGACAGTGAGAATCATCCACCGACAGTGCATGAAGCTCACTGACTCTTCTAGCAGAAGAGAAAGCTAAGAGAAAAGCTGTCTTATAAGACAAGAATTTGAAATCTACTGTCCCAAGAGGTTCAAATGGCTTTTCCTTCAGTTTAAGAAGAACCCAAGCTAAATTCCATTTAGGAATTAACCTAAGAGTTCTGGGTCTATTTATCGAGACGTTTCTTACAAACTTAGATAAAGAGACATTAGATCCAATTTGTAAACTATCATGATGTGCATAGGTATCAGATAACATAGACCTATAACCCTTAATAGTAACAGGCTGCAGTTTGATTTCGTCAAACAAGTATACTAGAAAGTTTGCAATGTCTGGTATAGAGGGATCAAATATATCTACAGAATGATCCCTACACCAACGACGAAAAACCTTCCACTTAGCCGCATAGTTTAGCGAAGAGGAGGTCCTCCTACAGTTAGAAATCGCGTCCACTGCTCGTCCTGTAAAGTGCTTGCCATGCAAGAAGGACCGCACAACGGAAAAACGTGAAGGTTGAGACCTTGCGGGTTGTGATGGAGTTGACGCGATTTCCCCTGCGAAAGAAGATCCTCCCATGGAGGAAGCTTTCGCGGTAGGTCCCACAACAGACACCTGAGTAGATTTATCCACGGTCTCTGTGGAGACAGAGATGCTACCGACAGAATCTTGCATTGAGATTGTTTTATCTTTAGCAATACTTGCTGAATTAACGGCGCTGGAGGATACGCTTATCCTATCATTCCATCCCAAGGGATCGACTGAGCGTCTACTGCAAATGCTCTTGGATCCGGACACGGAGACACATACGTCTGCAACTGATTGTTGAGATGTGTCGCAAATAAGTCTATCATTGGCCGTTCCCATTGGTAGCAAATCTGATTGAATACTTGTTTGTTGAGAGTCCACTCCGACGGCAACAAGCGACCCTTTCGTGAAAGGGAGTCTGCTAGTACGTTCAGACGACCGGGTATATGACGGACCGAAAGAAGAACCTGATGTTCTAGAGCAAACAGAAGGATTCTTTCCGTTAGATTGAACAACGGAATTGAATGAGTGCCTCCCTGATTCTGTATATACGCCACTACTGTCGTATTGTCGGATAGGATTTGGACATGAGCATTGTGAATAATGTCCATCCAATGACGTAACGCAAGCCAAATTGACATCATTTCCTTGATGTTTATGTGCTTGCCCAGGAATTGCGGATCCCAAAGACCCTGGCATCTCGAATCCGTTGGGATCAATGATGCACCCCAACCTGTTTGACTGGCATCCGTCATAATGGTAAAACTCGGATCCGGCAACTGCAGCGGAACTCCCTGAGTTAACCACTGAATGTTTGCCCAAGTCTGAATCTCTCGTTTCACTTGATCTGACAAGAGAACGTCTATGTCGAGCGAATGAATTTTCACACTCCAATTCTGAGTCAAGAAAATTTGGAGAGGACGCGTGCGTAACCGCCCCATCGGAATGAGATCCGCAGCGGCTCCGCACGTACCTATCAGTCTCATAAACTCTCTCGCTGTGACTTTGTCTGCGTGCAGACAATAGCGAGCGTAACAACTGACTAATTTCGCTCTGGCTAACAGCAGACGAACGAGATTGTTGTGCGTCTCGAAGCTCATTCCCAGATGTGTGAATGAATTGGACGGCACCAGATCCGACTTCTCCTCGTTTATTATAAAACCGAGACGTCGGAGCAAAAGAAGTAGATTCTGCACATCGTTCTGAAGCGTTAACTCGTTGCCGTACCTCTGAAGAATGTCGTCCAGGTAGGCCGACGTTACCGCAGACGAATGAGCTCGGAAATACATCATTACCGAGTTCATTACCCGAGTGAAAGCCCAGGGTGCTAGATTCAATCCGAAGCACATCGCCCGGAATTGATACACCACCCCTAGGACTGCGAAGCGTAGATACTTTCTGAATGTCGGATGTACCATGACGTGAAAGTACGCATCTTTGAGATCTATGCTTGTTGCATAATCGTTCACCCGAATACTCGCTCTGACCGATCGAATCGTCTCCATATAAAACTTCGGAGCGACGATCAGCTTGTTTATCCAGCTCAAATCTATGACTGGACGGAACGAGCCGTCTGGTTTCGGAACCAGAAACAGATGGCTGTAGAATCCCGGTGTCTCCTGGTTTTCTACGACCTCTACCACGTACTTCATTAAAAGAGACTGCACCTCTGATAACAGAGCGTCTCTTTTCTGCGGATTTGACGGAAGTTGAGTCCATTTTGGACTTCGAGTTAATGGAGGCTTTCGTTTGAAGGATATCTTTAGACCTTCCGAAATCACCCCTCTCACCCAAGGGTCGTCCGTAATCGACGCCCACACTTGTGAAAAACTCGACAACCTTCCACCAACCGGTACGCGATAGAGGTTGAAGCCATCACCTCCTGGACCTGCGAGGCCTGCGGTAGGAGAAACCACGTCATCCACGACCCTCACCTCGTCCCGTCGACCTCGGGGCATCTGACCGGTTGTCCCGGCCCGAAGGACGTCCCGAACGTGAGTCACTACCTTGACGGTCTCTTGAATAAGACCAAGAGGACGCACCGGAACCTCTATAGGAACCTCTCTTGGGCACATTAGACCCAGAAGTGCCTGTCTTACTCTTATCTGCCGTGTCCGACTTCTTAGAAGCAGATTTGAACAGCAGAGAATCCGAAGCTTTCTTTGTAATTTTATCGTAAATTGCAGAAAGCTTGCCGTCGAAGAGAAGTTCTCCGGAGACCGAAGCGACTCTGAGAGAGTTCTTCACCTTACTATCCACGAGTGTGGATGTAGCTAGGGCTGCGTCACGTCTAACCAACTCCAGGTTTGCCACTGAAAGGGCGGAGTTACACGTGGAATAAGCTACTGCCCTTGAAAGAAGTCTTAAAGAGGATTGTATATCCTGGAATTCTTTCCCTTGAAGATGCAGTGATAACGCCTTAGTAAGATGATCTGCGTAAGATAAGGCATCTAAACTGGCTCTGTTAGACGAAATAGTTGTTTCCAACACCGCGGTTGGAATAGACGCCGACGACAGTAATGATAATTCTAAGTCTTCCGCCTCGTCGTCCATACGCAGAGGAACTCTCGGGATACCCTGCCCTGCCGTATCGAATTTATTCCTTGCATTAATGAAAGGCAGGTTGAGAGTATTGGCGGACAAGAAACCTGCTTTTCCCGTTTTGGAAGCAAGTTTGAATATAGCGTCGTTCAATAATTCAAATGTTCTTGCAACATTATTGGACTGAGACGGAAACTCGGGAGCGATGTCCCTGAACCGCTCAAAGAAATCAGAGTCCAATGACGCTATAATTCTCTTGTCCGGAACCGCAGCAGTCTGGCCCGACGGAACAACTTGAGGGAGAAAGTGCCGGATGAAGTCCACGACAGCTTTATGTTGTTCCGAAAGGGATAGCTCCAAGTCATCCGTATCCCTTTCACCATCCGGTCGGACCTCATGATGCTCTCGGTCGTCCGCCCCCGATGCTTCGGCGGAGCGTACCAACCCAGCGCCGTCGGATAATTCCCGATCCGACACCGTTTCTGTCAGTTGCTGGGATGCTGCGATAAGTTGTGCTATTTGCACAAGCACGTCCGACATCGAGGCCTGCGGAGGCGCAGTCTTTCGCTGCTTCACCGAGGGCAGCTCCGCATCTGATGACTCCCGCATACTCTTCCTATGCGAACGTCCGGAGTCCATCGGCCTCGTGTCCCTGGCTACCGGATGGTGTGACCTGGTCGCCGAAGAATCCCTGATCGGCGAAGCTGGTAAAATATCGGCGGTCACGTAGCCAAGGTGCGGTCGTGTGCGCTGATGAGAGGAAGAAGCCTGAGCAGTCTCCGCGGACTGCCTATACAACGGAGCGTCCCGAGCGACGGACATGTGCTCCGCTTGCGACACATTTTGTACCACAATATCTGGTCCCAGAGGTTGTTGTACGAGAGAGGGGCCTCTCTCGCTCGCGGCCCGGCTGGACCTGGACGAGCTAGGAACCGGACTCGAAGGCTTCCTCCGATCTCTCCTACTATCAGCCGTCACTGGGTGTGCACGTTGAATGTTTATAGTGCTCGCATTACCCAACATTTCCTCCTGGACCGCATCGGACAAACCCGGCTGCCGAACCATTCGGTGAATGGACACGAGCTAGCGGACGACATTTGTTTAATCTCCATGAGCACTTTTGCCGCTAGCTCTGTATTCATTTGTGACGACGGAAGCGCACTTGCGGAAGATAACATGGAAACATCACCCTGTTCTTGTTCCTCTGAAATAGAAACTGATAAGAGTAGAGTGACCCTGCGGAGAAAGAGCCGGAATAGCCCTTTCTCCACTAACAACATAACGTGACACACGTTTCCAATGTTTGTCATCCCAATATTGACATATAGAACAGGGATTAGTGCGAGAACACTGACTACAATTAAGGCAATGATCATGAAAGTCAGAGGAAGATTTCTTCCTATTACAATTTGAACAATATCCTTTCATTGTGAAAAGTCAACAACAAGTCCTAGTTACTCGCACAAACCCCTAACACAAAGATACATAATAACATGATCCATTAATAATGAAAAAACAATTGAAAATCAAAATAATTTTTGAAAAATATTTTTTCAGCGAAGCCCAAGTTTCTGAAAAGTAACGTTGAGCCCCAATGGATCCGAAGGCCAAGTGTGGTCAAAAATTTTAAATTCATATTAAATAATTAATGCAACACTTACGGATAATAATAATGTATCTTATAGTGAGATAAACTACTCCAAAGGCAAACAGCCCCCCTCAAAAGAGACTGTTGCCAATGTAAACAGTGTAAAAACACCAGAAAACATGACTCCAGGCACTGACAAAACTGGCCCGAAATCAGTCATCAAAATTACACTCTATCTGATGCAAGACAGAGACTCCCAGGGGAGAATCTGCAGAACATCAGATGGAAGATGCAGAACACAACGTTTATATACCCATGGGTGAAAACGTAACTATGGGGAAAATAACAGAAAACATTCTGTAACCAAGCTGACTCTCCCAAGAGAATTTAGAAATGATCTTTCTCAAAAATATGCCAAAAGCATGGGAGAATTGCAAGGGGGGCCTTAGAAGACCAGGGGAGAGGAAACACTGAATAAGCAGTGCAACTTTATAGCAAGAATGACAACAAGAGGCCCATGCCTCAAAAATAGGCAACTTAACATAATTTCATAAAAAAATTTAAGTACAGCCCTGATTATTTTTTGTCACTCCTTTTTCCTCTCCTCCTTCTATATCCTCCTTAGAATCACCATTTCTCCAATAATTACGTGTCTGGCATCCTTTAAACTGAGATTTACAAGCACAAAGATCAGTGAGATGTTGACTGATGAAGGGCCAAACAGAGAATGATAATTGGCGCCAATTTCGGAACGTCCTTGACACTGCGCATGCGCAGTAACGGCAAAGTATGGAGGTCCTTTAGGACATGATTTCTTTTGGTTTTAGATGCAAATTTTGGGGATTGGGAGGCAAAATTTGTGTTTGGCCCTGGATTTTTTAGAGTTAGCACCAGCTAAATCTGGGTCATTGGTACAGTATAAAAATATTTGCATCAAAAACCGAAAATTACATGTCCTATATGGGCCTCCATACTTTTATCCACTGCGCATGCACAGTGTCAAGGAAGTACCAAAATTGGCGCCAATCCTCATTCTTACAACCAGTGCCTGGTAAGTGTTATGTAATCAGCGGGGAGGTATGAGTTCGCAACTCATGGGAGGGCCATCTCCGTCTGGGTCATTGGTAAGTATAAAAAAAAAATATAAATTACTATAAATTTTTTAACATTTTTATACTGTACCAATGACCCAGACTTAGCTGAATAGTAAAAAGGTTGGAAGGCCTAGGACATAAAGGAAAAACCAATAGGCTCAACTACATATAACCAAATTATCCCCTAGAGGAGAAAATGAAAAATAGGCTTTACATGTATTTTTTTAATTTGTATCAAAAAGAAAGACACAACACCATTCTGTAATTGAGCACAATAACCTCAGTGATCTCTATTAACATCCAGTATAACACGTTATGCTAATTATTTTTAAAGAAAAACCAATAAATAAAGGAAGTCCAAAGAAATATGAGACTCTTATACTCATTAACAGGGTCCGAACATTGTATATTAACGCCCGTGTGAAAAGAGACATATACAAATGTTTCACACCAAGCTACACTTTAAAAATATTACATGAATGAGTATACATTAGCTTAACACTATAAAGGCTGGAGGGCCTAGGACATTGAGGAAAATCCAATAAGCTCAACTATATATAATAGAGTTATCCCCTCGAGGAGAAAAGGAGTATTAGGCTTTCCATGTATCTTTCTTATTTATGATAAATTAGAAAGACACAACACCCTCCATAATTGAGCATAATAACATTCATGTTCTCTATTAACATCCAGTATAACCCTTTATACTAATTATTTTTAAAATAAGCCAATAAATAAAGTCAGTCCAGAGAATTGAGACTCTTTATACTCTTTAAAAGTGTCCAAGGATTGTATATTAACGCCCGTTTGACACGTGACATATACAAATGCTTCACACCGAGCTACACTTTAAAAATATGACATGAATGAATTTTAAACATCAACTTTACACTTTAAAACCATCCCGGTACCGACTCAGAATTACTGACTCCAGAGGAGGTATTCCTTTGCTTTACACTATAAAGCAGGTGACCTAAGGGAATACCCCTCCCCCCCCCCCTTTCCCTTGCCCTGGGTCAAATACCCCAGAGCAAAGAGGGCAGCAAGACAGAGTCCCTGCCGGAACAGAAAACCTGCATAACCATAGTTGCAACTGTTTAGTGGATGACATACTGAGCAACAGATAACAGACCTACACAATGCAGATTTTGCAGAAATGGACTCAATTTTTCTTAATATAAAAAACTCGTGAAGTGGAAGGCTGAAAACAATATGCAGCCTCATTAGATCAGTAATAACAACACTATTAGCGATAACCCAAGAAGTAGATAGAGCCCTTACTTCATGAGGTGAAATCTAAGCACAGACTGCTGAGTTAAAGATAATATAGATCAGCAGTACGGATAATTAATTGAATCCATCTAGCAATAGAATGGACCAAAATGTAGAGTAAGCTTCCACAGCATGTCCCACAACAGACACCTGAGAAGAATAATCCATGGTCTCTATGGGAACAGAGATGCTACCACAGAATTGCATTGAGATTGATTAATCTTGAGCAACATCTGCTGAATCAGCGGCGCCAGAGGATACACATATCCTCTCATTCTGTCTCACAAGATCGATAGAGCGTCTACTGTAAACACTCGAGGACCCGGACATAGTGACACATACATCTGCATCTAATTGTTGAGATGTGCCGCAAAAAGACTATCCTGGCTGCTCCCATTGGTACCAAATCTAATTGAATACTTGTTTGTTGAGAATCCATTCTGACGGAAACAAGCGAACCCTCCGTGAAAGGGAGTCCTTTAAACGTTCAGACAACCCGGAATATGACAGACCGATAGAAGAACCTAATGTTCTAGAACAAACAGAAGGATTCTTTCTGTTAGCTAGAACAACGGAATGGAATGAGTGCCTCCCTGATTCCGAATATACGCTACCGCCGTCATATTTTCGGATAGAAATAGCACATGCATTCTGAAAAACGTCCATCTAACGACGTAGCGCAAGTCAAATTGACATCAATACTTGATGTTTATGTGCTTGATAAGGAACTGAGGATCCCAAAGACCCTGGCACTTCAATTCGTTGGGCTCAATGTTGCGTCCCAACCTACTGACTGGCATCCGTCATAACTGTAAAACTCGGATCCAGCAATTGCAGTGGAACTCCTTGAGTTAACCACTGAATTTTCACCCTCCAAATCTGAGTCAGAAGGATTTGGAGAGGACGAGTGCGTAGCCGTCCTGTTGGAATGAGATCTGCGGCCGCTATCCGTCACATGAATTCTCTCACTGAAATCCTGTTTGAGAGAAGATAACAGCTAGAATAACAACTGACTAACTTCGCTCAGATTAACGGCAGACGAACGAGATTGAGCATCTTGAAGCTCATCCCCAGGTGGGTGAACGACTTGGATGGCATCAGATCCGACTTCTCTACATTTACTATGAAACCGAGAAGCCGGAGCAAAAGAAGCAGATTCAGCACATCGTTCTGAAGCAGTAACTCGTTGCCGTACCTCTGAAGAATATAATCCAGGCAGGCCGACGTTACTGCAAACAAATGAACTCGGAAATGAGTCAATACCGAGTTCATTGTTCGAGTAAAAGCCAGGGTGCTAGATTCAGACTGAAGCACATAGCTCGGAACTGATATACGACTCCTAGGACAATGAAACGAAGATACTTTCTGAACGCCGGATGTACCCTGACGTGAAAGTACGCATCCTTGAGATCCATGCTCGCAGCATAGTCATTCACTCGAATGCTCAGTCTGACCGATCGAATGGTCTCTATAAAGAATTTGAAACCACAATCAGCTTGTTTATCCAGGTCAGAACTATGACTGGACGGAACGAGCTGTCTGGTTTCGGAACCAGAAAAAGATGGCTGTAGAAACCTGGTGATTCCTGGTTTACTACGACCTCTATCACGTTCATCACTAAAAGAGACTGGACTTCTGATAGAAGCGAGGCTCCTTTCTGCCGATTTGTCGGAAGCTGAGTCCATCTTGGACTTCGAGTAATGGAAATTCCTTTAAAGGACAGTTCAGTCCTTCCGATATAACTCCTCGAACCGAAGGGTCTTCCGTAATAAAATCAAAATTGATTGAGAAACTTGACAGTCTTCCGCCCAATGGAATGCAACAAAGGTTTAAACCATCACCTCTTGGATCTGTGAGGCTTGCGGAAGGAGAAACCACGTCCTCCACAGCCCGCACCTCGTCCTGTTGAGCTAGGGACGTCTGACCGGTTGTTTCAGCCAGAATTAAGGCCCCTGAGTCGCTACCTTGACGGTCTCTAGAGTAAAACCTACAGGACGCATAGGAACCTCTATAGGAACTTCCCTTGGACGTATTCGCCCGAGAAGTGCCTGTCCTACTCTTCTCCGCTGACTCCGACTTATAGAAGCGAATTTGAATAGCAAAGAGTCTAAAGCTTTCTTAATTATCTGAACATAGATTGCGGAAAGCTTGCCGTCGAAGAGAAGCTCTCCGGAGTCCGGAGTGACTCTGAGAGAGTTATACACCTTACTATCCACTCACGTGGATGTAGCCAGGGCCGCATCAAGTGTAACCAACTCCAAATTGCCACTGAAAGGGCGGAGTTATTCTGTATCAGACGGTACACCTTATTTTTCTTAAAATTGCATACATTTTTTCACTCTTGAGCGATGTGTAAAAAGAATCCAGTGCTACAGAATCCGCAAAGCGGATTCTGTAGCACCCATAAAAACGACAAATAGTGTACCTGTACACGATTTTAACACTGAATCCTATGGAGGTGTACGTCGATGTACGTGTACATGTACGAAATCGTGTACAAGTGCTCGTGAATCTGCCTTTTATACCTACTCGTGTGGCATCATTTAAACTGAGATTTACAAGCACAAATATCAGTGATGTGTTACTGATTTCAGGGCCAAACAAAGAATGATTTTTGGCAGCAATTTCGAGATCTCCTTGACACTGCACATGCCCAGTGGAGTAAAAGTATGGAGGACCATATAGGACATGTAATTTTCGGTTTTTGATGCAAATATTTGGGGGATTTGGGGGTAAAATTTGCGTTTGGCCCTAAATAATTAAGAGTTAGCACCAGCTATGTCTGGGTCATTGGTACAGTATAAAAATAGTATACACTTTTTATTCACCTAATTTCCCTACTTGTGCTTCATATCTTTACATTGGTCTGTGTTTAGCTATTTATAGAGCATAACTATGGGTATAAGCAAATTAAATTGTATTCTCGCGTATCCAGGTTTTCATATTAAAACATTCCCACAGTTAATGTAAGTGTTAAGTGAGATATTTTTGCACTCAAGGGACAAATTCATCAATTTTTTCAACTTGGGTAAAATATCAGACATAAACTATTTAATTTTTATTTTTTTTAAGTTTAAATTGGTTATAAAAAGAGAACATGTGGCAGCCAAAAGGACCATGCGGGAGGGCCTGAGAAACAGATTTTTTTATTTTTTTAGGCCTTAAATCAGTAATTTTGGAAGTATGTTAAGGCGTCTCTTCATACTATTTCACAGTTAGGTATTCCTGTTTAGTGTTGTGTAGATTCATTCACTTTATTCAAACGTATTTACATTCTGAAGACATAAAGTGAGAGATAGAAGTTTCTAACTTGTAGGTATAATCTGGAAAGTAGCATTTCCACCACAGTCTTCCCCAAGTTTCTTTCAATTATTTGCAGAAACAAACTGAATTATGCTCTACCTGCACGACTAATCTCTGTGACTGACCATCCATCCACCTGTACATTTATGTACTTTTACTTGCCCATGCATTAGCGTATAGACTAATTGTGAGATGGATGCTGATTTTTTTAAATGTAAAATTATTGATGACAATCCTTTCGATAATTAACTTGCGGCAAAATGTCCACCAACTTACTTCCCTACTTATTGGTGTTTAAGGTCACATATTTATGCACAATCGCTAATCGTGACCACAACATGGAGATAAAGTAAAGTTTTGTAGATCGTTTTGTAGATCGTTTATACCCATGTTGCCCATTTTAGAGGACTTCTACCTCAAGCATTGGTGACTGGGTCCTATGTTACCAATGTAACAGAACTTGTTTACCACAGTAAATAAGCACTGCTGCACTTCTCTGAGTTCCCACGTGGAAAAATGGCCACCAGCAGCCATCTTGGAAGTTTTGTGATATTTTCAGAAACTTGACGTCCAGATGTCAATAAATTTATGGTTAATCAGTAATGACTAAAAAACGAATCTTTAAAAAGTTGTCATTCAGACATATCAAATATGACCACCAGGCATGTACAATGTTTTGCAATTGTTTGTCCAAAGTTCAGCTGTCCCATTGATCCTATATTTTATCGTTGATTGTTTAAGACTTTAGGAAAGTTCCCTTAAATAACCAGGCATCGGACATATCTATAATGGCCATTATTGCATGTCCATCCGTCGATTCAAGAACATTTGTATCACCAGACAACAAGAAACCTACAAGCAATTTTCTGATGTCCTTTACTTTTATTGTAGAATGGTGATAATAATCGGAAGACTTCTTTAGATAATCAGCTTACTACTTAATGTAATATATGGTTGCCATGATCGTTTTGACAATTAGCATCTGGCTAAGTCCAATATGGCTGCCATGGTAGCCACTTTAGATTTCATGTTATTTCTGTTTGTCTATGTAAGAGTTTGAAAAGCAAATATCTGATGGAGCCAATTTTGTTTTATAGTGGAATGAACTTCAATGAAGAGCATTTCGAAAATCAGAATTCTGACAGTTTTGTTGTGAATTGGTAAAAATAACCTTTTTTTTTTAACATTTGTATAATGATGTCAGTGCTTGTGGTGCTCTTGTTGATGTTAAATTTTCTATTTGGCCCTCAAAGGGACATTTTCAGAATGTTAAAGTTTGTTTAGATCGGTTTCTGGACCCCTTTTCATTCAATTACCTTTATTTTGAAAATTCTAGTTGATATCTAATTGTCGATAGTTTGCAGTCAATTTCTGATAAAAAAAAATGTGTTTGGGGGAATATACTAACACGACATGACGTGCTGAGAAGATGGTATAGGGTAATAGTGTACTGAGTGTGATTGTTCAGCAAGTGTCTGAGATTTTTAAGTGGACAAGGATATGTCAAACTGAGATGATTTGGGGTTTAAAAAATGGCGTTTTGACGAATATAACATTGTGTGACAAATCGAGATTCTGTTGTGTTAATAAACTATCCAACCTTTGATCCAAATTGTACGGCATGTTTCCGAGACTTTTTGAGAACAGGCTATGTTCGAAATGAAAGTGTCAGTGACACTGTAGCTCAACTTGTTTAAGACATGTATATGTATAGTATGTGACACAGCAATGACAAACATCTAGGTAATGACCTGACAAAGGTACATGTAAAGTATTGTAACGGTTTCTATATAAATGCTGACTGTAGCCTGTAACAAATGCATAGGTAAAGTATTGTAAAGGTGGGCGACAGTTAGATGCTAAACAATAAAAGAAATTTTTGAGTCCCAGAGTGGGTCTGACTGAACCCGAAAATATTTGTTCTCATACCACAGTGATAAAAAAGGCACCCAAAACACTCGTTCCTGTCACAAGGTCATAACAAAGGTACCGCAAGAAGTTTTGTGAAGATCAGTTCATAAATACAGACTCTAGCCCGAGCCATTTTGACGTGCACTTACTGTATATAATTAGCACTGAACAAATCAAAGTTCATCTAATTTGCATAATTTCTGCACAAGAAGAAAACTTATATTATATGTGATGTACTCCATATTACTAAACATTCCTTCAAATATTTATTCAAATCAGACCTTTCATACAGAAGTTCTGTACAAAAAACTGATTGCACTAATTTTGGTACAAAAAGGACCAGTAGCCATCTTGAATTTTGTACTTCACCCAAAAACACTCGTTCTCGTACCACGTTGATAACAATGGTACCCAAGAAGTTTTGTAAAGATCGGTTCATAAATACGACCTCTAGGCTGAGCCGTATAGAAGCTGTGTACAAAAACCTGATTGGACCTAATTTAGGTACAAAATGGCTACTGGCAGCCATCTTGAATTTTAGAACACACCCAGAAACACTTGTTCTCATCCTAAGGTGACAACAAAGGTACCCAAGAAGTTTCGTGAAGATCGGTTCATAAATACAGACTCTAGCCCGTGCCATATTGACATGTGCACTTACTGTGTATAAGTAGCGCTTAATAAATCAAAGTTCATCTAATTTGCATAAGTTTTGCATGAGAAACAAGTGTTTGACCACCGAGGTGGTATTAGTCCCCTACGGCGCTTTTGTGACATAAGGTGTTTTTGTCACATAAGACATGACCACGGTCTGCAGGAGTATCAGACCTTGGGGGGGGGGGGAAGTTTTGGTAAAATAATTGGGAACGGTGCGGCCTGGGGACGGTTCGGCTTGGGGACATGACAACAGTCAACAGGAGTGTCAGACCTGGGGGGTGGTTTGGGTAAAATACAGGTTATCAGACAGGATTTCAAATGTGAATGGAATCTAAAAATTGAGAATTGTGAGAAGTGAAGCTTGAACCATATTGGAGGGAACGGTGGTAACATATAAAAATAGAGAAAAAAAAGCTTAAAAAACACAGCAAAAATGGCCGCCATTCCGCCATCTTGAATTTTGAAAAAAAAATATTAAGCATGCATCATCCTTCAGAACCATTTATCCACGTTCCAAATATGAAAGGTGTAGCTTAAAGCATGTTGGAGGGAGATGTGGTTAACATAAAAACAGACAGACAGACGAACAGAGAGACAGACAAATCTTAGATTTTGAAAAAAAAATATTGAGCGTGCATAATCCCCTCACAACCCTTTATCCATGTACCATGTATGAAAGGTGTAGCTTGAACCATGTTGGAGGGAGGGGTGGTAACATAGAGAAAAAAGCTTAAAAAACACAAAAATGGCTGCCATGGCGCCATCTTGAAGTTTGAAAAGAAAATATTGAACGTGCATCATCCCATCACAACCCTCTATCCATGTGCCAAATACGAAAGTGTAGCTTGAATCATGTTGGAGTGAGGGGTGGTAACATAAAATAGAGAAAAAAGCTTTAAAAAACACAACAAAAATGGCCACCATGCCGCCATCTTGGATTTCAAAAAAAAAAAAAATTGAACGTGCACCCCTCCCACCCCTCTATCCATGTGCCAAATATGCAAAGTGTAGCTTGAACCATGTTGGAGGGAAGGGTGGTAACATGAAAATAGAGAAGAAAGCTTAAAAAAAACACACCAAAAATGGCTGCCATTCCGCCATCTTGGATTTTGAAACAAAGACTTTGAGCGTGCATCATCCCCTCAGAACCATTTATCCTTGTATCAAATATGAAAGATGTAGCTTAAAGCATGTTGGAGGGAGAGGTGGTAACATAAAAACAGACGGACAGAGTGCAATCCTATAGTCCCCTTACGGTTCCCGTAGGGAACTAAAAAACCTATGTTATATGTGATGTATTCTATGTTACTAAACATTCATACTGAAATTTATTCAAATCAGAACTTTCATACAAAAGTTCTGTACAAAAATATGATTGCACTAATTTTGGTACAAAATGGCTGCCGGCAGCCATCTTGAATTTTGGACTGCACCCAAAAACACTGTTCTCGTCCCAGGGTGACAACAACGGTACCCAAGAAGTTTCATAAAGATCGGTTCATAAATACGGCCTCTAGCCCAAGTGGTATTGGCATTTGTACTTACAATGCTGAAAGTAACATTAAATCGATCAAAGTTAGTCTAATTGGCATAATTTATGCACGAGAAAAAAACCTGTATTATATGTGATGTATCCCATGGTACTAAACATTCACACAGAAAATTATTCAAATGAGACCTTTCATATGGAAGTTCTGCACAAAAATCTGATTGCACCTAATTTTGGTACAAAATGGCCAGCGGTCGTCTTAAATTTCAGACAGGACCCCAAAACTCATTCTCGTCTCACGGTGATAACAAAGGTACCCAAGAAGTTTTGTAAAGATCAGTTCATAAACACGGTCTCTAGTCCGAGTCGTGTGTACAGCGTAACGGACGGACAGACAGATGACGGGCCATGACAATACCTCCAATTTGGCTTCACCAAAGTTGAGCTAAAAAAAAAGATAGACACTGGATTTGTGGCTACATGAACTGACAAATCAAAGTGTCAATGACACTGTAGTTCCACTTGTTAAGACATGTACATGTATAGTATGTGACACAGCAATGACAAACATTTGGGTAATGACCTGATAACAAATGTACATATAAAGTATTGTAATGGTCTGTACATAAATACTGGGTGTAGCCTGTAACAAATGTATAGGTAAAGTATTGTAAAGGTGGGTGACAGTCAGATGCTAAACTAGAAAAGAGATCTTTGAGTCCCAGCGTGGGTCTGACAGAACCCCAAAATATTTGTTCTCATAGCACAGTGATAACAAAGGCACCCCAAAACACACTCGTTCCTGTCCCAAGGTGATAACAAAGGTACCCAAGAAGCTTCGTGAAGATTAGTTCATAAATTTGAGCCGTATAGAAGTTGTGACAAAAAACTGATTGGACCTAATTTCGGTACAAAATGGCCACTGGCAGCCAGATTGAATTTTGGACCGCACACAGAAACACTCGTTCTCGTCCCAAGGTGATAACAAAGGTACACAAAAAGATTTGTGAAGATCAGTTCATAAATACAGCCTCTTGCCCAAGCCGTATTGACATGTGCACTTACTGTGTATAAGTAGCACCAAATAAATCAAAATTCATCTAATTTGTATAATTTCTGCACGAGAAAAAAACCCCTGTACTATATGTGATGTATTCCATGTTACTAAACATTCATACAAAAATTTATTCAAATCAGAACTTTCATACAGAAGTTCTGTACAAACTAGAGGTGTAACTGTACCAGATGGGCCTGTCCATATCCCCTGCCGCCATGATTATTCTAAGATGAAAAGGTGCATAACAAAAGTCTGATTGAAAAAATTCATTGAGCAGTTCAGGAGGAGTTGCGCTTACGAGGACACAACCATATGATGTAGCAAATGAAATGTATAAGTTAGATTATCTCCCCTTGGAAATTTCAGAACGGAATTAATTATATTGCTTCATGCACATCTTCATATGGAGTTCTTCGATTGTGTAAAGTTTCATGAAAATTCTTCAAACGGTTTAGGAGTTGTGCTTATAAGGATGGACAGACGGACAGAAGGATGTCCTAACAAATTGGTAGTTATGTGGCTATTTTTATGGGACTATAATAAAATGCATGTCCATTATATTAAAACAAGTGATTTTGGGGAGTATTTTTGGGGTGGTAGCAAACCCTGACCCTACCCTTTACTGACCCCAGCTCCAATTCTAAACCCCACCCTAGATTAATGAAAATGCAATATATTCCTAGTCTATTTTAACTAAAATGCATGTCCATTGTATTAAAACAACTTTTTGGGTGAAAAATTTTTGGGGTGGTAGCAAACCCTAACCCTACCCTTTACTGACCCTAACCCACCCCACCCCAACTCTAAAACCTACCCTAGAATAATGACATTTAATAACTATGTGACTTGTCACATAAATTGTGGTAGTCACCTAACCCCCATTTCTAGCAACAAATAGCCACCTAAAGATGGACGGAGGGACAGACGGACAGGGTGATTCCTATATACCCCCCAAACTTTGTTTGTGGGGGGTATAAAAACTGCTTGCATTAATTTTGGCACAAAATGGCTGCTGGTGGCCATCTTGAATTTCGAACCACACCCCAAAACACTCGTTCTCATCCCACGGTGACACTAAAGGTACCCAAGAAGTTTCGTAAACAGCAGTTCATAAATACGGCCTCTAGCCCGAGCTGTATTGGCATTTGCACTTACAGCGCTGAAAGTAACACTAAATAATACATCAAAGTTAGTCTAATTTGCATAATTTACGCACGAGAAAAAAAACCTGTATTATATGTGATGTATCCCATGGTAATAAACATTGATACAAAACAATTATTCAAATCAGAGCTTTCACATGGAAGTTCTGCGCAAAAATCTGATTGCACCTAATTTTGTACAAAATGGCTGCCAGAAGCCAACTTGAATTTCGGATCAGACCCCAAAACACTCGTACTCGTCCCACAGTGATAACAAATGTACCCAAGAAGTTTTGTAAAGATTGGTTCATAAATACATAAATACGGCCTCTAGCCCAAGCCGTATTGAATTGTTGATGGACAGACGGCCAGACGGACGACGGAACTTTCGTCAAAGTTGAGCTAAAAAAATACAAACCTTCAGAGTGTTACTCCCCTCCTCCCCCACTCACCCAAGACGACAGAACCAGACTTGTTTTGTATGCTTATCTGCTCAATATTTTAACTCCTCACCTAACTTAAAGTAACAAGAGGTCCCAAGGGGCCTGAGGGCGCTCACCTGACATGGTAGCCTAAATATCAACCCAGAGAATTGATTTCAACAACAAGTTGCATCTGCTCCTCCTAAGAAAAGTTTATACCAAATATCCAAAGATTCTGACCAGTGGATCTAAAAAAAAAAATTTTTAAAGAATATTCCTCATATTGAACTAAGTTATAATTTGGGCTCCCATAGGGAGCCCATATATACCCAGGGACTTGGCTTTAACAAACTTGAATCTCCCCCCCCCCCCCCCCCCCCCCTCCTCTAAGGATGTTGCACACCAAATATCAAAACATTCCGACTGCTGGATCTCAAGAAGATTTTTAAAGAAAATTCCTCATTTTGAACTAAGTTACAATTCGAGCTCTCACAGTGAGTCCAAATATGGACCTAGGGACATGGCTTGAACAAACTTGAATCTCACCCCCCTAAGGATGCTGCATACCAAATATCAAAACATTCCGACTGCTCCATCTGAAGAAGATTTTTAAAGAAAATTCCTCATTTTGAACTAAGTTATAATTTGGGCTACCACAGTGAGCCCAAATATGAACCCAGGGACTTGGCTTGAAGAAACTTGAATGTCACCCCCCTAAGCATGGTGCATACCCAATATCAAAAGATTCTGCCTGCTGGATCTTGAGAAGATTTTCAAAGAAATTTGCCTGAAATGCACTAAGTTCGAATTCGGACTTCTATAGTGAGCCCAAATATGAATCCAGGGGGCCGATTTCAACAAACTTGAATCAAATCCACCCCACCCCACAATGTTGCATATCAAATATGAAAAGATTCTGCCTATTGGATCTGGAGAAGATTTTTGAAGAAATTTGCCTGAAATGCACTAAGTTCGAATTCGAGCTTCTATACTGAGCCCAAATATAAACCCAGGGGGCCGATTTGAACAAATTTGAATCAGATCCACCCCATAATGTTGCATACCAAATATCAAAAGATTCTGCCTGCTGGATCTGAAGAAGAATATTTTTTAAGAAATTTGCCTGAAATGCACTAAGTTCAAATTTGGGCTTCTATAGTGAGCCTAAATATGAATCCAGGGGGCTGATTTGAACAAACTTGAATCAGGTCCACCCCACAATGTCGCTTACCAAATATCAAAAGATTCTGCCTGCTGGATCTGGAGAAGAAGATTTTTGAAGAAATTTGCCTGAAATGCACTAAGTTCGAATTCGGGCTTCTATGGTGAGCCCAAATATGAATCCAGGGGGCCGATTTGAACAAACTTGAATCAGATCCACCCCACAATGTTGCATACCAAATATCAAAAGATTCTGCCTGTTGGATCTGGAGATGAAGATTTTTTAATCTTTTTCCCATTGCCTACAGTGTTAAAAAGTGCTGACTCAGCACTTTTTCAAAGTCCTAAAAAAAGTATCTTGTGATCAAACCGATAGGGATTGTTATTAACCATTCTATTCTACTGGATAAAAGTAAGCTTTATACAAAATAAGAATTCTCTGTGCCATGTAGTTTTGGAGATATGGCAGTTTTAAGGTTTTTCCTATTTTTAGCTCCCGAGGTTCCCACGGGGCATTGAGAAAAATTTTTTTTGCATCAATCAACTACTTATGACCCATTATCATCTCATATCAAATTTGGTTCAAATCGACCTCACGTTTCTGAAAATATAAATTTTAGGCGTGGCCAAAATTTTTGTCCCTCCCATAACGAAGGCAAATAATGCCCGACAAACTTCTTTTGAACAAATTTGATTCTAAACCTCAAAAGGACTCTGCATACCACATATCAAGTCTCTGCTACTGGTGCTTCATTAGAAGAAGATTTTCAAAAAATGTGGCCATTTTTTCCCCACACATCTGCTCAATATGAGCCGAAACCTAATTTGGATAAAAATCAAAATGCCCCTATATAACCACTACTTACATGAAATTTAATTAAAATGTGGCCAGTGGTTTAGGAGAAAGAGGCTCAAATATCACCTTCACGCAGGACGACGGACGAAGAGAGATAAGAAAAGCTCACCCTGACTTTCAGTCAGGTGAGCTAAAAAAATGCTCAACGTTATACATAAAAATTGCCATTCAAATGTGTTTTGTATTTTTTTTTATTTTTTGCTCCCAAAACATTGATTATGGCACATTATTGAATGATTGCATATCATTCATTAGAATTAGGAGTAAGAACCTGTATTTCGTTGCTGGAAAACTAATTTGCTAGAATTCGAGCTTTTCAATTGGAGATTTCAGAACTCAAAAATTACTGAATAAATTCATATAAAGGGAAAAAACAAAGCAGAATGAGATTCTCACTCCTCGACATTATAAGCTTTGGCAGAAAATGAAAAATTACAGAAAGATGCTGGTAACCATGTCGAGATGTGACAGTGCTCTGTCTGCATTTTAGGGATAAGTGGGGGTTAACAAATTGGTCAAAGAATTCAAAGTACTTTGCACATTTTGCCTCTCACACGTGTAACCCTTGTAAGTTTGATGGAATCCAATGTTGTGCGAATCATTCCCATTACGTCTTCAACTGTCCACAAATGCTTATTTGACAAGTCAAAAGCTATGAGCTCTAGCCTGAGGAAACAATATGTCGAAATCTCCAGAGCATTCAGTGTAAATTTCCTGGCCCCACTTTGAGAACCACAAAATATGTGATGCAAATTTTGGGGGGTAAATAGATTCTAACCTTCTGAAGGATGTCCAATACTAAATTTGACCCGTATTATAATATGGCTTTCTTATCTCATGATATTTGTATTCCTCGAATACGTTCTTCATTATCATAAATGCGTGATTTAACAGTTACGCAGTTCTTTTTGTTTACATTAGGACAACTGCTCATAAACATTGCTTATCATCAGGGTTTGGTTTTGTCCATCTGACTGACTATCGCAGGTCCAAAACTCTGGAAGTTTAAATGAGTTTAAAACAAATCTCAAGTCTCACCTTTATCGAGAGGCTTACAAGGTTTGAGCTACTTAGATTTGATCTGTTTGTTTACTTCTATGCATGTAGTAGGGAGCTTTAATGTATTTTTTTTTCCATGTAAAGCGTTTTAGAGCACAACTATGTGGTTTTACGCTATATAAAAACTCTATATTATTATTATTATCCTACTCTATATTATTATTATTATCTGTCCAAGCAATAACTTAAATACCAAATACCAAATGAATTCCATTTTATGGTGGATTTATGTGGCCAACAAGAATATTTTTAATAATCAGAATTCTGCACTTTCAAGTGTGGCTGCAGCAGTAGCCAACACAGATTTTTTGTTAATTTTTATTTGGCCATGCAAGAACATGGAAACCCAATATCAGATGGGATTCCATTTTTAAAATGGTTTGGTAATTATTACAAAAAGTTCCCTTTTTAAACTTAGCATTCTGACATATCCAATATGGCTGCCGTGACAGTCATGTTGGAATTTTGGTTATTTTTGCTTGCTTGTGCACGCAATTAATTGAACACCCCCTGTCCTCCCCTTTCATGGCAATTTTGTTGGTCAAAAGAAACTTCTTTTCATTAACTATTATTTAAACCTTTCCAAATTATCTGCAATTGTGCCCATCTTGTATTTTGAAAAAACGTATCTGCTTATCCATACATTTTGAAAACAAAATATTAGACAGAACCTATTTTTAGTGATTCGTGACTGAACAACAGTTTCTTTTTAACAGTTTGTGTACTGATGTCAGCAGTTGCTGTTATCTTGTTAATGTGAAGTGTTCTCTTTAGTTAAAACATATTTTTATTTGCCATAAAATAATGCAAATTTGGATTGGCGGACAAGTGCTCACCACTTAGAAGACCCTCCACTCCCATAGAAAAAGCGTTGTTCAGCCCACACATGCACATTCTCAGTGTGTTTTTTTCTTTAGGTCAGATTTTGTGTCACTTTTTTCCAGTGACCTTTAAACTGTAGCTATGTGGTGCTTAATATTATTTCACCACGAAATAATCTTTGCCAAATGTATTCAGGAAAGAAAATATCTTAACATCTTCAATTTAAATTTAGTTTTCTGTTTTGCCTCGGCTTAAATTCATGTTCAACTTTGTGTTTAGGTCAGTGCTAGAGCTGTACGTTTTTAAACTTCTTGTTCGGTTTCGGTTTTGGTTTTTCAGGTGGAGTAAAACCTCGGTTCGGTTCGGTTCGGTTTTCGGTTTGTTCATGAGGCCAAGTAAAATTCAATAAAACTCATTCTTATGTCCGGAGTCATAACTGAATGCTAATGAAATTGAGTGAAACTCAATGAATGCTCGAAATAAGCTATAATACATGAAGAATCAGGAAGGCCAATATAATAATTACCTAAATATATAGAACTTTTATTGTGCTTGGCCATTTTTCGAGATCTGACACCTACACGCAACTTCAGGAAAGCTGCAAACACAACTAAACTGAAAAGTGGTAAATTCACAGAATGTAGCCTTCCCAGAGTAGTGAGAGTACCCAGACACTGCCATTGGCAATGTCTGGGTACTCTCACTACTCTGGAATGGCTACATTCGGTGAATTTCTACAGCAAGAGAATATTTAATAAAAAACGAAAAACCTTATATTACGGGATGTCGACGGTTTCGGTTTTTTAAAAAAACTAAAAACCTTGGTTCGGTTTCGGTTAACCTACAGCTCTAGTCAGTGTCAGATTCCTTCTCATTCCTTGCCCATTTTATTCCTCATAAACGTTCCTTATTATCCCAATTGTGTGATGTAACCCATGTCCGTTTTTTGTTCTGACAGACAATCATGAAACTTTACCTACATGTAACAGTGTAAGGGGGAGAAGAGGAAAAAGGAAACTAAATGAATACTTGTCAGAAGATTCAGGTATTTCTAGTTATATTTTATAATTGTCACTCAGGTTAACATTATTGTTTCACATTTTTGTTTTTTTTTATCAGTTAATAAAGGACTTCCATTGCATTACCTACCCAAATTGTTCTATTTCTTTCATTAAAATTCTAATAGCTGAATTTACACCATAACGTCTTACACTACAGATACAGCCCAGGTTTCTTTAATTTAAAGAAATAGCTGTGGCTGCTACAATCAAATACTAATACTTGCAGTCACAAAATATTTCCGCGTTCTGTAGGCATGAACCAAAACTGAATCCCGGGGTTATTCAAAACAAATTACCAACAAAAAGTCTGAGAAACCCTCCAAAAAGGACGAATCTGTGAATCCCCAGGGTTATTCAAAACAAAATACCGACAAAAAGTCTGAGAAACCCTCCATAAAGGATGAATCTGTAGAAGTTGAGAATATCAGTGATGATCAAAATGTAGATATAAAGGGTAAAATTCTGCACAATGAAACTAAAATAAATCAGCAAAATAACATGTTTAATTTATCCGGTAAGAAACTAACAAAACACCAAAGAACATTACTTAAAAGGGGTCTCAAGTTTGTCACAACGGAAAGAACTTTGGATATAGCAAACCTTATCGTTGAGATAAAAGAATGGGAGCACAGAATGCAACTATGTGAGTATTTCCTATATATTAATGATAAATTTAAAGAGCGCAACCCGTGAACTCCTAAAGAAGGCAGAGATAAGCACCTTGACCTTTATTTAGAGACAGTATTGGAAGATATTTTGAAGGGCATAAAAAACGCGTGCGAAACAACATAACAAAAATGGAAAAGAAGGCTCTGAAAGAGTTGTTAAATGATAATACAACAGACGTGAGACCAGCCGATAAAGGATCTGGAATAACCGTTTTGGATGCAAGTAATTATGAAAATGAGATCTTGATGGAGTTGGGGGACCAAACAACATACAAAGAACTACCTGTAAATCTGACAGAAAAAATAAAACAACATTAAAAGCCAACTCAAAAAACTAGAAAAAACAAACTGATAGACAAAAAAGTATTAGCGTACATGATACTTGAGCAGCCACAGGCTGGTAGAGTAAAAGGTAACCCCAAAATGCATAAAAATGAAGCCCCTTTAAGAACAATAATTTCGTGAATAAACCACCCAACAGAGAAAATAGCAGAACTGAATGAAAACAATACGTTGAGTCATTATCATCCTACATATGCGACACC
The DNA here is from genome assembly GCA_031216915.1 of Pictodentalium vernedei. Classification (NCBI taxonomy): domain Eukaryota; kingdom Metazoa; phylum Mollusca; class Scaphopoda; order Dentaliida; family Dentaliidae; genus Pictodentalium; species Pictodentalium vernedei. The sequence goes on from CM062294.1 coordinate 423,122,943, forward strand.
ACACATTTCTTGGACAGACTGGACAGTATACCCCAACCACTCCCTGAAAACAGCATAATGTACTGTATGGACGTCAAGAAACTATATCCAAGCGTCCCACGTAATGAAGGTATACTAGCATGTAAAAAAGCACTAGAAAACTCTAAAAGAAAATTATTCCCAACAGAGATAGGTCTTAAACTAACAGAAACTGTTTTGCACAATAACAATTTTTCATTTAAAGGAAGACATTATTTACAAACGGACGGCGTTGCAATAGGTTCGCGATTAGGGATGAATTATGCGTGCACATATACGGGAGAATGGGAAGAGAAACTGTCAAAAGCATCGAAGTTACACCCCCTATACGAACTTACTTAAGGATGCACATAAAGTATGTGGCTAGATTGCTAAACAAATCGAACTGAGTCGACAATATATCTGATCGGAATCGGAAGTACGGTGACGTTGTAGGTAATTAAACATTGCTAGTCGGAATCCTCCAACAGCCAGAGGTGGAGACACACGCAGGTGTGACATTTGAGCCTAAGCATGTGAAGCTCTTATTGAGAGCTCACGACAGTAACATTTTGAGTTTGTGAAGCTCTTATTGCGAGCTCACGGTAGTAACATTTCTAGTTTGTGAAGCTCTTATTGCGAGCTCACGGTAGTAACATTTCCAGGGTGTATACTATAGTGCCAGTAAAGGGCTATAGAATGACTATATAGTTAGTGAGAACTATTTAACCCCTGTAATCCATTTTTCTGTGAAAATTAATTGAATTGTTGATTTTTTTTGAGATACTGAAACAGAGTTATTTTAATGTGTAAATAAAATAATCGTTATAACTTTAAATCATCATGCAGCCTGAAGTAACTAGGAATCACACCTATCACACCTAACGGAAATCAAACCTATTTTAGGCTAACTTGGTAGAGAAGAAATCACAGTGCCGGTCTAACTCAGCTCCGAGAGCAGAGTTCGCCAGCATATGGATTCCGACCTTCCACGTTGGTCTATTTTTCCGGCAATTTCAACAGCGGGACTAAATAACCCCATGTCACCCTCCCTCATGCAGCCTAGGTTGTAACACCCTCACAGTTGGTCTTCGAAATATGTCCAAAAATGGCATAAAAATCGTAGGGGGTAGGTCCATTTCAGGTTAGGTTGTAGATTTGTAGATTGAAATGGGGTGTTTTTGGACCCGGGAACTCAATATTTTTCTACCAAGGGCCGATCCATGGTCGACCCTTGGCCGCCGCATATTGGACACACTTATTTCCCTCTGGTGGAAACCCTGATTACTGTTACCTAGGTCACCTAGCTCAAATTTTTGGGACGCAAAATTCTGAAATGTGAAGGCCTGGAAAGCTTTTTCTGCACACCCCATCTCCCACCCCCTCCCCACTGCTAGTTAACAAATTTAAAGGGACTGACCCCCTATTAAAACGACTCTAAACCAGCATAACATGTGCGAGTCTGTCTCCTACACTTTTTCTCCGACACAGACAGACTACAATTTTTAGTGTGTCCTAAAATGTCGCCCGCGTAGAATCGGAATTACGCAGGCTGCACAGGGGCTATAGATTTCCAGGACTGCCTTCAATGGTTGAAACTTTGCTTGTCCTTCTAATGACTGGACACAGGGATTAGCAGTTATTATCTGGGTGGAATTTCCACTGCATGAGAGCTTTAGTAATAATCCACTTGACACACACTGTATCCTACCACCCCCTCCCCCACTCACTCCCCATAAATGGTAACTTGAGGTTGCCCAGAGCTTTTGTGCTCTCGAAACGGCATTAATGCAAAAGCTGTTTAGGCTAAGTAAAACTTGTTATTTTCTTATAACAAAACCTTGAAAATGTACAGTACTGTTTAAACCAAAGGCTCAAGTAAGCCTAAAACGCTCAGCTGGATCAAGGTGTACAAAAGGAATGCAGGTATTTAGGCTTCGGGGAAAAAAATACCAGATGAATTCCATTTTATGGTGGATTTATGTGGCCAACAAGAATATTTTTAATAATCAGAATTCTGCACTTTCAAGTGTGGCTGCAACAGTAGCCAACACAGATTTTTTGTTAATTTTTATTTGGCCATGCAAGAACATGGAAACCCAATATCAGATGGGATTCCATTTTTAAAATGGTTTGGTAATTATTACAAAAAGTTCCCTTTTTAAACTTAGCATTCTGACATATCCAATATGGCTGCCATGACAGTCATGTTGGAATTTTGGTTATTTTTGCTTGCTTGTGCACGCAATTAATTGAACACCCCCTGTCCTCCCCTTTCATGGCAATTTGTTGTTGGTCAAAAGAAACTTCTTTTCATTAACTAGTATTTAAACCTTTCCAAATTATCTGCAATTGTGCCCATCTTGTATTTTGAAAAAACGTATCTGCTTATCCATACATTTTGAAAACAAAATATTAGACAGAACCTATTTTTAGTGATTCGTGACTGAACAACAGTTTCTTTTTAACAGTTTGTGTACTGATGTCAGCAGTTGCTGTTATCTTGTTAATGTAAAGTGTTCTCTTCAGTTAAAACATATTTTTATTTGCCATAAAATAATGCAAATTTGGATTGGCGGACAAGTGCTCACCACTTAGAAGACCCTCCACTCCCATAGAAAGTGTTCTGTTCAGCCCACACATGCACATTCTCAGTGTGTTTTTTTTTTTAGGTCAGATTTTGTGTCCCTTTCTTCCAGTGACCTTTAAACTATAGCTATGTGGTGCTTAATATTATTTCACCACGAAATAATCTTTGCCAAATCTATTCAGGAAAGAAAAATCTTAACATCTTCAATTTAAATTTCGTTTTCTGTTTAGCCTTGGCTTAAATTCATGTTCAACTTTGTGTTTAGGTCAGTGTTAGAGCTGTATGTTTTTAAATTTCTTGTTCGGTTTCGGTTTTGGTTTTTCAGGTGGAGTAAAACCTTGGTTCGGTTCGGTTTTCGGTTTGTTCATGAGGCCAAGTAAAATTCAATAAAACTCATTCTTATGTCCGGAGTCATAACTGAATGCTAGTGAAATTGAGTGAAACTCAATGAATGCTCGAAATAAGCTATAATACATGAAGAATCAGGAAGGCCAATATAATAATTACCTAAATATATAGAACTTTTATTGTGCTTGGCCATTTTTCGAGGTCTGACACCTACACGCAACTTGAGGAAAGCTGCAAACACAACTAAACTGAAAAGTGGGAAATTCACAGAATGTAGCCTTCCCAGAGTAGTGAGAGTACCCAGACACTGCCATTGGCAGTGTCTGGGTACTCTCACTACTCTGGAATGGCTACATTCGGTGAATTTCTGCAGCAAGAGAATATTTAATAAAAAACGAAAAACCTTATATTACATATTACGGGATGTCGACGGTTTCGTTTTTTTTAAAAAACTAAAAACCTTGGTTCGGTTTCGGTTAACCTACAGCTCTAGTCAGTGTCAGATTCCTTCTCATTCCTTGCCCATTTTATTCCTCATAAACGTTCCTTATTATCCCAATTGTGTGATGTAACCCATGTCCATTTTTTGTTCTGACAGACAATCATGAAACTTTACCTACATGTAACAGTGTAAGGGGGAGAAGAGGAAAAAGGAAACTAAATGAATACTTGTCAGAAGATTCAGGTATTTCTAGTTATATTTTATAATTGTCACTCAGGTTAACATTATTGTTTCACATTTTTGTTTTTTTTTATCAGTTAATAAAGGACTTCCATTGCATTACCTACCCAAATTGTTCAATTTCTTTCATTAAAATTCTAATAGCTAAATTTACACCATAACGTCTTACACTCCAGATACAGCCCAGGTTTCTTTAATTTAAAGAAATAGCTGTGGCTGCTACAATCAAATACTAATACTTGCCGTCACAAAATATTTCCGTGTTCTGTAGGGATGAACCAAAACTGAATCCCCGGGGTTATTCAAAACAAATTACCAACAAAAAGTCTGAGAAACCCTCCAAAAAGGACGAATCTGTGAATCCCCTGAGTTATTCAAAACAAAATACCGACAAAAAGTCTGAGAAACCCTCCATAAAGGATGAATCTGTAGAAGTTAAGAATATCAGTGATGATCAAAATGTAGATATAAAGGGTAAAATTCTGCACAATGAAACTAAAATAAATCAGCAAAATAACATGTTTAATTTATCCGGTATAATTATTATTATTATTTATTGGTGTTTAAGGTCACATACTTATGCACAATGGCTAATCGTGACCGTGACAGTTTTACAGGTGGAGGAAGCCGGAGTACCCGGAGAGAACCACCGAGCAACGACGAGCAGCTGTCAGCTCTCCAACATCGTAACTCTGAACCGCAGCACAGGCAGGGTTAGACTGGTTGAAGACATGCGCACCATCGACGTGCAGTGCACCTCAGTACACAGCGTCATCGTGCCCCCATGTAGGCAATCGGGGTGAAGTGTCTTGCCCAAGGACACAACACGGTTGCCGCAGGTGGGATTCGAACCGGAGACCCCTCGGATTGCAGCCTGCACCTCTACCAACTGAGCCACCGCGCCCCCGAATTTATCCGGTAAGAAACTAACAAAACACCAAAGAACATTAATTAAAAGGGGTCTCAAGTTTGTCCAAACGGAAAGAACTTTGGATATAGCAAACCTTATCGTTGAGATAAAAGAATGGGAGTGCAGAATGCAACTATGTGAGTATTTCCTATATATTAATGATAAATTTAAAGAGCGCAACCCGTGGACTCCTAAAGAAGGCAGAGATAAGCACCTTGACCTTTATTTAGAGATAGTATGGGAAGATATTTTGAAGGGCATAAAAACGCGTGCGAAACAACATAACAAAAATGGAAAAGAAGGCTCTGAAAGAGTTGTTAAATGATAATACAATAGACGTGAGACCAGCCGATAAAGGATCTGGTATAACCGTTTTGGATGCAAGTAAATATGAAAATGAGATCTTTATGGAGTTGGGGGACCAAACAACATACAAAGAAGTACCTGTAAATCTGACAGAAAAAATAAAACAACATTAAAAGCCAACTCAAAAAACTAGAAAAAAACAAACTGATAGACAAAAAGGTATCAGCGTACATGATACCTGAGCAGCCACAGGCTGGTAGAGTAAAAGGTAACCCCAAAATGCATAATGAAAGTGTCAGTGACACTGTAGCTCAACTTGACAAACTTGAACTTGGTAAGTTATAAATGAAATGACAAAATTGAAGATCATTGGTACCAATGTCATTTTTTTTGCCAGTGGCAACATTTTTTGACAGAAACCGAAGAAAATCGATCGCTCCCATCTAGAGGCCTCCCCAAACAAGCATGCCAGGTTTCAAAGCAACCCGATCATGAATGTGCCCTGTAGGGTGTACAAAAGGGAAATATTGTGGTCTGACTAGACTAAATTCTAAGAACGTTGGCCGTGGCAACATTTTTTGACGGAAATGGAAGAAAATCGATAGCTCCCATCTAGAGGTCACCGTAAATAAGCATACAAGGTTTCAAAGCAATCTAATCATAAATGTGCCCTGTAGGGTGAGCCAAAGGGAAATATTGTGGTCTGACTAAACTAAGTTCTAAGAATGTTGGCAGCGGCAACATTTTTTGATGGAAATTGAAGAAAATCGATAGCTCCCATCTAGAGGTCACCCCAAACAAGCATGCCAGGTTTCAAAGCAATCTGATCATAAATGTACCCTGTAGGGTGTGCCAAAGGGAAATATTGAGTCTTCTGACTAAACTAAGTTCTAAGAACGTTGGCCGCGGCAACATTTTTTGCCAGAAATTGAAGAAAATCGATAGCTCCCATATAGAGGTCTCTCCAAACAAGCATACCAGGTTTCAAAGCAATCTGATCATAAATGGGCCCTGTTGGGTGTGCCAAAGGGAAATATTGAGGTCTGACTAAACTAAGTTCTACGAACGTTGGCCGTGGCAACATTTTTTGCCGGAAATTGAAGAAAATCGATAGCTCCCATCTAGAGGTCACCCTAAATAAGCACACCAGGTTTCAAAGCAATCAAATCTTAAATGTGCCCTGTAGGGTGTGCCAAAGGGAAATATTGTGGTTTGACTAAACTAAGTTCTAAGAACGTTGGCCGCGGCAACATTTTTTGACGGAAATTGTAGAAAATCGATAGCTCCCATCTAGACGTCACCCCAAACAAGCATGCCAGGTTTCAAAGCAATCCGATCATAAATGTTCCCTGTAGGGTGTGCCAAAGGGAAATATTGAGTCTTCTGACTAAACTAAGTTCTAAGAACGTTGGCCGCGGCAACAATTTTTGACAGAAATTGAAGAAAATTGATAGCTCCCATCTAGAGGTCTCCCCAAACAAGCATACCAGGTTTCAAAGCAATCTGATCATAAATGTGCCCTGTAGGGTGTGCCAAAGGGAAATATGGAGGTCTGACTAAACTTAGTTCTTCGAACGTTGGCTGTGGCAACATTTTTTGCCGGAAATTGAAGAAAATCGATAGCTCCCATCTAGAGGTCACCCTAAATAAGCATACCAGGTTTCAAAGCAATCAAATCATAAATGTGCCCTGTAGGGTGTGCCAAAGGGAAATATTGTGGTTTGACTAAACTAAGTTCTAAGAACGTTGGCCGCGGCAACATGTTTTGACGGAAAATGAAGAAAATCAATAGCTCCCATCTAGAGGTCACCCCAAGCATACCAAGTTTCAAAGTAATCTGATCATAAATGCAACCTGTGAGGTGCGCCAAAGGAAATTGTGGACGTACGTACTAACATACTAATGTACGTACGTACGCCGACGGACGAGAAGTGATGGCAATAGCTCAGCTTGACTTTGTCAAGTTGAGCTAAAAATGAAGCCCCTTTAAGAACAATAATTTCGGTAATAAACCACCCAACAGAGAAAATAGCAGAAGTGATAGAGTCTGAATGAAAACAACACGTTGAGTCATTACCATCCTTCATATGCGACACCACACATCTCTTGGACAGACTGGACAGTATACCCCAACCACTCCCTGAAAACAGCATAATGTACTGTATGGACGTTAAACTATATCCAAGCGTCCCACGTAATGAAGGTATACTAGCATGTAAAAAAGCACTAGAAAACTCTAAAAGAAAATTATTCCCAACAGAGATAGGTCTTAAACTAACAGAAACTGTTTTGCACAATAACAATTTTTCATTTAAAGGAAGACATTATTTACAAATGGACGGCGTTGCAATAGGTTCGTGATTAGGGATGAATTATGCGTGCACATATACGGGTGAATGGGAACAGAAACTGTCAAAAGCATCGAAGTTACACCCCCATACGAACTTACTTGAGGATGCACATAAAGTATATGGCTAGATTGCTAAACAAATCGAACTGAGTCGACAATATATCTGATCGGAATCCAGGCCACGAAATTTCACGCGAACAATCGTTTCGTTCGCGGGATGGTTACACAAATCCAAAAACCCGCGAACGATGTTTCGTTCACGCAAAAAATATGACGTGAACGAAATTTTATAGTCCAAATTTTCTGTTGTTCATTGATGTGTCAGTGTGCCGTGGTACCCTGATCGCCTGATAAGAAATACAACGAATGAGTATGAAGTAGAAGTGGTAGTTTGTCCTGTTGCTTGAACTTATATAGTACTGTATTTTACACAAGGCGATTCTAAGCACAACATTTCAACATTTATTTTCACGGACATTATGTAAGTATAGTAACTGACAGCATGAAAGCACGAAACATATCAACCATTGTGGGTTTTTCCGTGGTTGTGTTCTATTTGATATTGGTGTAGATTCAGCATGCTTTCCCCCTCATTAATGTTCCGTGCGAATTCACCCCAGTTTTTTTTTCTTCATATCTTATGGATCAAACAAAGGGATGTAGAGATTGAGATTGAAGACACTAATTTTAGAATTTGGACTTAAATAGTATTTGCAGTGGCGTTGACATGGAAATGCAGAAAAATATTCAAGGAAAAACTTGATCTAATGTTAAACATTTATGTGGGCCAAATGGCATGGGCCTGGAACACCTACGGTTGTTTCACTAACAGACTTCAATTTTTTGGTAAACACGCATGCACTGGTGTTTGTTTTATTTTTTTATGAATGGCGCGGTGATCTGTCAATATTTTCTCAGCCCCAGTCCTGAGGTCTTGCATCCACTGATATTTATCAGCGAAAGAATCTTATACTGACTCGAGCCTTCCTTTGATGACATTGACAACACCAGCCACTGGTATTGTCTATGTCAGCAAGGGAAGGCTCAAGTCACATGTAATATTCATTCATTGCAGAATGGCTTCTACATCACTATTCATTATTGCTCTAATTTATTACAATGAATACTAATCCCTTTAAATATTTTGTTTCTTAATGGTTTTACCATATTGGTATAAGCGTAAACCTGAACAGCTTATGTCAACCACTGAATATTTCATCTCATATCTTGTTTTAATCACGTAACCTTTTGCGTAACCAATTGTTTGCGCAAACATAATTAACATGAACGAAACAATGGGTTACGCAAGCCCAAAACACGCGAACAAAAAATGGGTTCCGTAAATTTTTGAAATTTCATGGCCTGGAATCGGAAGTACGGTGACGTTGTAGGTAATTAAACATTGCTAGTCGGAATCCTCCAACAGCCAGAGGTGGAGACACACGCAGGTGTGACATTTGAGCCTAAGCATGTGAAGCTCTTATTGAGAGCTCACGACAGTAACATTTTGAGTTTGTGAAGCTCTTATTGCGAGCTCACGGTAGTAACATTTCTAGTTTGTGAAGCTCTTATTGCGAGCTCACGGTAGTAACATTTCCAGGGTGTATACTATAGTGCCAGTACAGGGCTATAGAATGACTATCTAGTTAGTGAGAACTATTTAACCCCTGTAATCCATTTTTCTGTGAAAATTAATTGAATTGTTGATTTTTTTTGAGATACTGAAACCGAGTTATTTTAATGTGTAAATAAAATAATCGTTATTACTTTAAATCATTATGCAGCCTGAAGTGACAAGGAATCACACCTATCACACCTAACGGAAATCGAACCTATTTTCGGCTAACTTGGTAGAGAAGAAATCACAGTGCCGGTCTAATTCAGCTCCGAGAGCCGAGTTCACCAGCATTTGGATTCCGACCTTCCACGTTGGTCTATTTTTCCGGCAATTTCAACAGTGGGACTAAATAAACCCATGTCACCCTCCCTCATGCGGCCTAGGTTGTGACACCCTCACAGTTGGTCTTCGAAATATGTCCAAAAATGGCATAAAAATTGTAGGGGGTAGGTCCATTTCAGGTTAGGTTGTAGATTTGTAGATTGAAATGGGGTGTTTTTGGACCCGGGAACTCAATATTTTTCTACCATGGGCCGATCCATGGTAAACCCTTGGCCGCCTCATATTGGACACACTTATTTCCCTCTGGTGGAAACCCTGATTACTGTTACCTAGGTCACCTAGCTCAAATTTTAGGGACGCAAAATTCTGAAATGTGAAGGCCTGGAAAGCTTTTTCCGCACACCCAATCCCCCACCTCCTCCCCACTGCTAGTCAATAAATTTAAAGGGACTGACCCCCTATTAAAACGACTCTAAACCAGGATAACATGTGCGAGTCTGTCCCCCCCCCCCCCCCACCCCCACAAACACGCACATGCTTTGGGCTGGCTACGCCTCTGTATATACCTGGCTGAATTTGGTCGAAAAGTTTCATGTGGTAAAGGTCTAAGGTTACATAGTAAAAATCAAGTTTTTCAGGCAGTTTTCAGAATTTCTTTATCCGAACTTTCTCGAAAAAAAATGATGAAACTGCCAGAAAAATACATTTTTTCCAGATTCGGGTGTAGGGGTAGGGGCTAGCATTATATCCTGTATCTATCCAATAAAATGCGGAAAATTAAATTAATCGCCATTATCGTTGTTCCTTTCTTCTTCATCCCACGAATCTCCTCATGATCATGCATAACAGGGATTATCGCTTCACTGTGTCAACACAGTGTTAAGCTGATTAATTAGCTGACTCGGCGCCGAGTCAGCAACACTTTTTAGTGTGTTTGTTGAGAAAATGTCTTCTAACATCGTGAAATAACATCGCACAATCTTCTCCTTTGGCAAATATAATTTATTTTGCATCATCCACTGAGTATACCTTCCAAATATAATAGAAAACAACCAACAAATAAGGGAGAAAATAATAATTTAATTCCTGACTACACTTTTTCTCCGACACAGACTACAATTTTTAGTGTATCCCAAAATGTCGCCCGCGTGGAAATGGAATTAAGCAGGCTGCACAGGGGCTATAGATTTCCAGGCCTGCCTTAAATGGTTGAAACTTTGCTTGTCCTTCTTATGACTGGACACAGGAATTAGCAGTTATTATCTGGGAGGAATTTCCACTGCGTGAGTGCTTTAGTAATAATCCACTCGACACACACTGTATCCTACCACCCCCTCCCCCACTCACTCCCCAAAAATGGTAACTTGAGGTTGCCCAGAGCTTTTGTGCTCTCGATACGGCATTAATGCAAAAGCTGTTTAGGCTAAGTAAAACTTGTTATTTTGTTATAACAAAACCTTGAAAATGTACAGTACTGTTTAAACCAGAGGCTCAAGTAAGCCTAAAACGCTCAGCTGGATCAAGGTGTACAAAAGGAATGCAGGTATTTAGGCTTCGGGGATCAGAACTGCAGACAGAAAAATGTTACCTTGAACATAAGTTAAATGCCAATAAGCTTATAAAACAATGCCTCCATGATATAGCCAATGATGCTATTAAATACAGTTAAATCGGAACTATTTGCTCTGAAAATACACCTTTCTTAATGATACCCCATGGGTTGAACTAGTAAAAGTGTACTTACTAGTACTTATTGGTGTCTAAGGTCACTTATTTATGCACAATGTCTAATCATTACAACAACATGGAGATAAAGTCAAGTTTTGTAAATCATTTATACTCATGTTGCCAATTTTAGAGGACTTCCACACCAAGCACTGGTGACCAGGTCCTATTTTACCAGTGTAATAGAACTTGTTTATCACAGTAAACAAGCACTGCTGCACTTCCTGGGGTTACTTGTATGTATGTTAACCCTAATAATTTTGGATACTAAATATAATTTTTTAGTGTTCTGTGATTTGAGAATAAATGGGGAATGGGAAGATGTGGGTATTTGAATTTGTTTCTATTTTTTGCTCCTGGGGTTCTCACTGGGCACAAAAAATGCCCCATGAACAAACTTGAATCACACCTCCCTAAGGATGATATACACCAAATATCAAAAGATTCTGACTGCTGGATCTGAAGAAAGATTTTTAAAGAATATTCCTCATATTGAACAAAGTTACAATTTGGGCTTCCAATGGGAGCCCAAATATGAACCCAGGGACTTGGCTTGAACAAACCTGAATCTCCCTTCCCTAAGTATGCTGTAAACCAAATATCAAAAGATTCCGACTGTTGGATCTGGAGAAGATTTTTAAAGAATATCCCTCACATTGCACCAATTTGAACATATGGGCTCCTGTAGAGTGCCCAAATATGGACCCAGGGGTTTAATTTCAACAACCATGTGAATCATTCTTCCAATGTTATACGTGAAATATAAAAACTTTTGGAGCAGTGGTTAGGGAGAAAAAGATTATTTTATATTTTTCCCATTACCTTCAGTGTTAAATTATGCTGACTGAGCATTTTTTCAAAGTCCCGAAACTGTACCTTAGGACATAACCGATAGCGATTTCTTTTCAGCATTCCTTTCTGTTGGTCCTAAGGAAGCTTCACACCAAATAAAAACTTTCAGTGCCGTGCAGTTTTGGAGATATGGGCGTTTGAATTTTTGTCTATTTTTAGCTCATGAGGTTCCCACGGGGCAGCAGAAAATTTTTTTTTGGCATGAATCAAGTGCTTAGGACCCAATAATACCTCATGGCAAATTTGGTTCAAATCGGCTTCTCAGTTCGGAAAATAGAAATTTGGGGCGGGTCACAAAATGAGGATCCTCCCGTAGCAAGCCCAAATATTGACCGAGAAAATTTCTTTGAACAAACTTGAATCTTGAGTACCAAAGGAGATTACATACCAAATATCAAAGCATTCTGACTGGTGGTTCATAAGAAGATTTAAAAAGAAATTGATGCTTCGGGGCATCACCCCCACCCCATTGGGGCACAAAGTTCATTTTAACAAACTGGAAAGAGGATACCCCAAAAATATTGTATGTCAAATTTGTTTGGGTTTGGGCTAGTGGTTTTGTAGGAGAAGACTGAGTCGTGAAAGTTAACGGACGATGGACGACAGACAATGGACGCCAACTGATGGCAAAAGCTTGCACTGACTTTCAGTCAGGTGAGCTAAAAATAGTGAGATCTGCATGTTGCCCTTTTAGGATACTAGTTGAAAGCCCCAAGTGCCAAAACAGCCCATATTTTCAAGAAGACTCTACAAATTATTTTTGTGATCGAGACGTCTTTTGGGAAGGGGAATTCTACACATTCTATGTTTTTCAACTCTCGAGGGGTATCATTGAGGGTCTGATAGGCTTTTAAAGTAATTTCTACAAACCTTGGTAGCTCCTTGCTGGAACGATGAAGTAAAAAAATATGTTAGAAACTTCTTATATACCACACTGTCAGTCGTGCAAGCCGATCAGATCCATGCCATTGTGATTCAGTATGACGCATCTGGCCGCCATCTTGAATTCATTCGAAACTCCACAGCTCACAAATTTTCAGCCAAAAGGACTTTTGTTCTTTTTCCACATATTGGCTCTGTATGAGAAAAGACATAACACAAATGAAATGCTGGTCGAATAGTGTAAGTTGGCCATGTTCATATCTCAGGCGTGGTATGACATCAGTTTTAGTGGATCCATTTGTTTTCAAAATTGAAACAGTGCATAGTTTACAAATGTGCATCATTAAAATGAAGTTACTGCAATGTGGATGAAAACATCTATTGTTCCTTGAAATAATCTCTAGTTTTTCTCTCTTTTTTACTTTCACAGATGAATACACACCTGAGAGTGGGTCTGAGGAGGAATCAGATAATGAACAAGAACATGAACAAGAAAAAACAAAAAGAAGAACTCGTTGGGTCAAAGAGGAAGAGAAGGTCCTCAAAACAGAATTCTGCTCTTTCCTCCAACAGAAAAAAATTCCTAAATATGGGGATGTGAGAAAATTTTTAAGAAAATTTCCTCAGTTCTCAAATCGGTCTCTTGACCAAATAAAAAGTAAAATACAATACATGCTGAAGAAGAATACTTGAAATGAGATATTCAAGTTTTCTTCTTCAACATGTAAAGTTTATTGTTTTTTTTTTTAATCTACTGTACGACAAAGAATAATTCTTTTATATAGTCATATTGAATACAATATGCCAATATGGAAAATGTTTCATCAAATGGCTTTCTGTTTTTTTCAAAGAGGTCTAGTAGCTGAAACTATGCAAGTACATGTACTTTTCAGGAATTATCTCGAAAACTTGAAGTTATTAGCTGAATGAAATTTCCGCCCTGTGAATGCTCTCCCCATACTAAAGATGTCAATATGCATCACCTAGTTATCAAAACTAAAAAAATATAACAATGCCACACTGGGCGCATTGGCTCATTGATTAGAGCATTGAACTTCAGATCTCGTGCTATCTGCAAGGCACCTAATCCCAATGTCCATGTTGGAGCATGGCGGTGTTGTGAACTAATGCGTACAGCATGTGGATGGTAAACATGCTTTTGTTCAATACTAAGCCGGCTTGTGTTAGTTTGGTGCATTGGAGAGTCCGAAAGTTACTCGCCGTTCTTTCTGAGTACTCCGGCTTCATCCACAAAAAAATAAAATAAATTAAAATAAAAAACAAAACGCTGCATCCATGCAGACACACAGCATTGTAGCGGAGTCGCAGCAGTGTCGCTGCAGTGTCGATAGTGTGATGACGCTATCAAGTCGGTTTTGGCATTGTCTCAGCGTTGTTTGCTTGTTGGGATATTATTCCCGCTTTTTTCCCCACAATATGTCTGCGAATTTAACAAAATCGATTTTTTTCGGAATATAAGTCATGCTTTTGAGACCACAATGCATTACTAAGCCTTCATTCAGTACATGGCCTGTCTTTAGTGGGAACCTTTGTCTGATATTCTCGTCCTCTCTGGTCTCCTGACTTGGTCCCTTCTATTCCGAAACATAGCCGTGTTGCTTCTGTAAGATCAGCATATTTCCATACTAACTAACCACAATAACTGAAGAGGCAAATTCGGGAATACTGTGCTGTGATGTTGACCACCTAACATATCTTGTTCAAATACCATGGTGTAACCCTGGTTTTTGTTGGAGTAATAAATGGAGTTAACAATGTTGCCTTCCTATATTCCTTTGTCTTTCGGGTTATTTCTGTCATTCTATGGATTTTTTCTTCTCTACAACAGGGAAGGGCGGGAAGACAGCCAATCTGGCTACGCCCTTCCCTACCAGAATACAAAATTTTTCAGATGAATTTATTATGTCATTCAACGAAGTTGAAATGACATATTGTTATCGTTAGCCTTTTTTTTTTTTTTTTTTTATTCAGGCAACATTTTCATTAATTTCCCATTAACCTACAATTATACAATTTCACAACTATACGCCTCTTGTATGTCCTACATTATAGCTGTGCGGTATTGAAATTTCAGGTTCGGTATCGGTATTTTGGGGATAAATACCTCGGTTTCGGTACGGTATTCGGTATATGCATAGAAAACTGAAAATAGTCGGAAAACTGACCCAATTTCCCAACATTTAACCACATTGTAACTTAACAGGTTCGGCACTGACATCTCATGAACTTGACAAGTTACTGTGACAACTGATTAGTCTAGAAAGTTATTTAACGAATCACTCTCTTCATTGTGAATCATTGCACTGCATCAAGTGATTCATTAAATAACTTGCCAAGTTAATCAGTAAATAAATCCACACAATAAATGTATCTGCAGTGATAACGACTTCATCAAGCATGCAGAGACACTGAAAACATTCTTCATCGAGCAAGGTTACCCGAGTGAACTTATTAGGGAGTCGATAGAGAAGGTAGACAACCTACAAAGGAGCGATCTCCTGCAGGGGAACACCGCACCGGTGACTAATTCAAACCAAACACCATATGTCCTCAATTTCAATCCAGAATGCCGGAGCATTTACGACCACGCGTATCAACTGTGGCCCATTCTGGCAAGTACTAAAGCTGGCAGGAAATTATTTTCTGACTACCCACTACTTGCCTTCCAACGTAACACATCACTCAAAAATATCCTAACTCGAGCTAAAGTAGCCCCACTTAAACAGCTAAGTGGCCAACAAATACAGAACCCCTTCACACCATGCAATACCCTCCTTTGCCAAGTTTGCCTGCATCTCCCCAAAGAATTATGGTTTAAAAGTACGGCAACTAATAAACGGCACAGAGGGCCATTCAAATCGAATTGCTACACGAGAAATTGCATTTACTTAATCACCTGCCATAAATGCAGAAAACAATATGTTGGTGAGACGAAAAGACATTTCGAAATTAGAATCAAAGAACACATTGCTGATATCTGCCACAAAAGAAAAAAAAGAGATACTCCAGTTGCAATACACTTCAATGACGAAGGCCATTCCTTGAGGGACTTGACATACAGAATTATCCAAGTCCTCAGATCAGACCCGAGAATCCCGCCTCACTCCACAAAGACGCAAATGCGAAATACAATGGATATATACATTACGTACGCTCACACCAATCGGCCTAAACAGAAAGGATTTTTAATTTATTATTGCCAAGTTAATCAGTTGGCCTCTATGTGCTTCGGACATGTACCATGCTCCTCCCCCACTGAATCGGGTAGAACCAACATATATGTTCAACTTCAGGGCTTTTTAGTAAGTTTTCAATGGTAGCAACACCCTTGGTCGGGCCCCCCCCCCCCTTATCTTTTAGAGTTGCAACAAGATTAATGTTCACTGTCCAGTGAATTTAGTGTCCAAAAGCCACACAAATATGCAAATAAATTGAAGTAATTCAACTGTAAGTAATCTCTCTACGATAATCCCATTTGGGAAAAACATTGCAATCATTGCCAATCATGCAATGTGTCAATGACATGGTGTCATCCACCTTTCATTGTTTGGGTTCATCCTTGAAAAACATTTAAAATAATATGTTTTACGACATTCACCTAGTTGCTGTTATAGGGGATTTTGAGTGGAATCACTCTTGCCAGTGTTCACTAACTAACTTTACTTCTGGTTCTTGGCCTCATACACGTTTCTGAAAATTCCAGAGAATCCACGATTTTCCATGACAAATTAGGGTAAATTATCATTTTCCATGAGAAAAAAATGTACAAATCGATTATTTACTAATAACAGCAAAACATTTTCAAAGCCTTTGCTGCGCATCAATCGACCAAATGAACTTCAATAATGCTAAATCTCATGTCGCTTGTTGGCTTCCATACGTTGTTTTTTAATGAGTCCTAAAATTAAGGTCAATCACGTCTTTCCAATGTGCGCTGGTGTGCAGTATAAATTATTTTAAAGAATAACTAGAGGGGGTGTCAGTACCCTGTGGCTCACCAACAGGTGGCCAATGCAAAGGGGTGGCGGGAGTAAAAAAAAAAAAAAAAGTTCAAAACCTGCACATAAAAGTCCAAAATTAATAAAAATAAGCAGCTAAAGGGTTAAATAATATAATAATAGCCCCAAGAAGCATCCTAACATAAAATAGGAACCATGGCAATATGCTACAAGGTAAGTCTCCACTTGGAAGAAAAGGAAGACAAACCTCAAAACCTGCACATAAAAGTAAAAAAGTATCACATTTGTTTCAAAGGGTTAAAATTTAGAAAAAGACCCTGAAAATGTTACAATAACCACCATGGCAATATGCCAGTGAGGTAAAACTAAACTTAAAAAAAATATCAAAACCTGCACACAAAAGTACAAAATCTGCACACAAAAGTCCAAAATTAAAGTAAATAAGCAGCTAAAGGGTTAAATAATATAATAATAAACCCTAAGAAGCATCCTAACATAAAATAGGAACCATGGCAATATGCTACAAGGTAAGTCGCCACTTGGAAGAAATGAAAAACAAACCTCAAAACCTGCACATAAAAGTAAAAAAAGTATCACATTTCTTTCAAGGGGTTAAAATTGAAATAAAATAAAATACCCTGTCACAGTAACCACAATGGCAATATGCCAGTAAGGTGAAACCAGACATGTTAATCTCCAGAATAATTTTTCAGGGAACCTGAGGGTGATTTTCAGGGAAATGGGATGGATTTCAGGGAAAAGTTTGCAAGGGGACAAAATAAAAGAAAAAACTTGTGAATTTTCAGCTCATGGACCACTATTAACACCAGGTTATATCCAGAACTAGTTGTCAACTATGCTGATGCATTTTTGCTATGTTAAAAAATCATAAAATAACTGATTTGCACCCCCCCCCCCAGGATCCTTTTCTTCATGAGCCCTCCTTACCACCAACCACTCACACTGTCCCACAGAGCACCTCCACCTGTGGTTTGCTCTTATCAATGTCTACTTAGCTAATAATTTCCCAAGTCTGGAAATGTTACCAGGAAAGATGTCCTAATGTTCATTTACTTCAAGCACATTAGTACTAAGAAAGTATTTTTATCAAACTTCATGCATGTGGGACGCTTGTGCCCTACACAAAACTTTTCTTTTCATCATTGAAGGATTTTTTTTTTAATTCTGTTCGAAATTTTCTGGGTACAGATGGCCAACAGTTTATATTTTAATTTCCAAAAACTGCATTTAAATGAAGGTGGAGTTTTCAATTTTTTGAAAGTAAGTCACCTATTTTCACTCAGACACTCGCACATTGTCATTGATCATGAATCTTCGAAGAAAAAACCCAGAAATAAACATGAACACAGTTGAAATATATATCATAAAATACCCTTTTCTTAAATAAATTTAACATAAATCCATATTTTACTGCCTCGTGAGTTTTTACCAGAGTTTGAAATTTATACATGTGATTTGACTCCGAACGTTTTTCATATGTTACAATGGGAAAGAAATATTTGACTGCTGTTTTCCGCGATTTTGGGTCCAAAACCGATTCCCATCCGGGAGGCTGGGAACTACACTGAAATTCCGGGATTTTCCTGGGCATTCCGGGAGAGTTAACATGTCTGGTGAAACTCTACTTGAAAAATCTCCACTTGGAAGAAAAGAAAGACAAACCTCAAAACCTGCATATAAAAGTCAAAAAAGCATCACATTTGTTTCAAAGGGTTAAAATTTAGAAAAATACCCTGAAAATGTTACAGTAACCACCATGGCAATATGCCAGTGAGGTAAAACTCCACTTAAAAAAAATATCAAAACCTGCACACAAAAGTCCAAAACCTGCACACAAAAGTCCAAAATTAAAGTAAATAAGCAGCTAAAGGATTAAATAATATAATAATAGCCCCAAGAAGCATCCTAACATAAAACAGGAACCATGGCAATATGCTACAAGGTAAGTCGCCACTTGGAAGAAAAGAAAGATAAACCTCAAAACCTGCACAAAAAAGTAAAAAAAAGTATCACATTTCTTTCAAGGGGTTAAAATTGAGAAAAATACCCGGTCACAGAACCACAATGGCAATATGCCAGTAAGGTGAAACTCTACTTGAAAAATTTCCACTTGGAGGAAAAGAAAGACAAACCACAAAACCTGCACATAAAAGTCAAAAAAGCATCACATTTAATTTAAGGGGTTAAAATTGAGAAAAATAGCCTGAAATGTTAAGGAAACCACCACCACAGCAATATGCCAGTAAGGTAAAACTCCACTTGAAGACAAAATTTCAAAACCTGTACACAAAAGTCAAAAACCTGCACAGAAGTCAAAAACCTGTACACAAAAGTCCAAAATTCAAGTAACTAAGCATAGAAAGGGTTGAATAAAATATTACTATCCCTGAAAAGCATGCAGACATAAAAAAAAAATCAAAACCTGCACACAGAAGTTCAAAATGAATGAATCCAGACGCCGATGACGCCGACATGAGGGCTATGCCATAGGCTCACACAACTATCGTTGGTGAGCCAAATAGCAGATGATTGGGTGTTAAAAGTTTTGGCCCTTTTTTCTTTAATAAAATGATCAGTTGTTAAATGTATCGGCAACTTAAAATATTAAGGCTGAGTTGAAAGAAAAGGCTAGCTATAAAAACATCACAGAGACGCGATAACCAATGGCATGTTTGAATGTGAAGTTGTAAGAGGATTGAATTTTCAAAACCAGTGCATTATTTATAACCAAACGTCAACCACCCACCCGACTCCCAATGCCCCCAGTGAATAAATCACACAGAAATTTCCAGTAAATATACTGAATCAGGCAGAATTTTGGAAACACTGAAACCGGGGTGTATTTCTTCAGAAACGGAAGTACCAAGTTAACAACTTGCCATTTTTCGTTTTTCTGTCGTCACTTTTTATTTCTTTCTCCGGAGTATTCGCAGCATCTGCTGCTTACCCGTCACTTACACAGTTCACATTTGTGCATATTCTGATCAATTCCATCGAAATATGCGGCCCACAGGCTTTTAGATTTACGATCCACCTTGATGAGTTGACATTGTCAATTTCGAAGAAAAATATAAATACCGAAATAAGCTGTATTTTTATTTGGTTTCGGTACGGTTTTTGGTACCACAAAAATGCCGAAACCGTACTGAAAATTTGATATACCGCACAGGACTATCCTACGTGTTTAACGTTTTTAGATTTTGGATTTTCCACCTTTATCCCAAAATGCACAAAAAACCTTTTTTGACAATTCCTTAGTATCTCAACATGTACTGGTGCTATGAACTGCAAATGTTGTAAATGTCACCTTTGATAAAATCAAACATTTCCCATTGGACCAATTATGCGAAATTACCCATTACCCTCTTTGGGATTCCCATACGGGAAAAAAAAAACTTTGTCCGATTTCAAGAATTCTTTTTTTTAGTTTTGTAGAGCACAGAAAATAAAAAGACAGCTGTCTTCCAATTTTTAATTACACATCATTTCCGACATTTTTATGTCCCCTCAATTTTGTGCAAAACGGTACCTATTTTGTGATACGGCTACATGTACAGGCAAAACTAATAACATTTCTAGCAGCTAACTTTTGCACACTACAAAAAGAAGTATTGAAGGGATGCACCTTAGAGAATTGCAGTTAACCGAAAAACCGATTCGGTTTCAGTTGTATCAAATAACCGAAAATTGCAACCGAGCTTCTGCATAAACAACCGAGATTTCAGTTCCGTAAAAATCAATAATCACAGCTTGGCCAATGCATACAAACATTCATTTTCAAGCCCTGTGTGGCTTTTTGAAAGAGACATAAGAAAACAAGATATCTGTAATTTGGATATGGTATAAGTGCTGTCATAGAATGTGAAGCATGCATATAAATGACTGTCTGTACTTTCATGAAAGGTGACCTGTGTTGAAGTCGTGATATGCCATTGCAGTGATGATATGGGAAAATATGGCCTTGAATTCGAGCATCAATAAGCACATTTTGTTTGGGGAACGTTCTCAATAACATAATCGGCCCTTGCCAAGACATAAGAAAACAAGATATCTGTAATTTGGATATGGTATAAGTGCTGTCATAGAATGTGAAGCATGCATATAAATGACTGTCTGTACTTTCATGAAAGGTGACCAGTGTTGAAGTCGTATTATGCCATTGCAGTGATGATATGGGAAAATATGGCCTTGAATTCGAGCATCAATAAGCACATTTTGTTTGGGGAACGTTCTCAGTAACATAATCGGCCCTCGCAATTGGCCATGTCAATCGGCAATGCCGTGGTAACAGTCGTGGCATTCTGCCACGACTCTTACCACGGCATGTCGATTGCCGTGGCCAATTGCGAGGGCTGCAGCATAATTCCTTCAGTTAGTTCATTAGTCTTTTAGACCTTTATAGTATAATAATAGTTCATGTTATTGTTTGAAATGCTCGGTAGACATGTTGCAGCCTGGTTCAATATTAGCCTTCCCTGGCCCCTTATTTAGTTTTAACGATTTTTATATTTGTTGCCAAGCTTCGTGGCCCGGAGACAAATATAAAAATTGTTCAAAATAAATAAGACGACCTCGGAGGCGAATATTATTGGACTAGATACAACCGAAAATCGAACCGAGCCAACTCATTTCCTCTAAAAATAACCGAAACCAAAACCGATGGGTCAAAAATCACAACCGCAACTCTCTAATGCACCTTGGTATTTTCGTTCAGCACATCCAAACATACTGCTATCGCGTTCATTTCCAACGACGTCAGAACGTCAAATTTAAAATTCAACCTACCAAAATGAAATTAACACGTTTTTCTACAACCGGTCCCAAATACAAAGTTGAAAAAATTTCCAAAATCCAACATCAGATACCCTCGATCTGACGTCATTTCCATTGGGAGTATCCCCCCCCTCCCTCCCCCCCCCATCTCATTTTGAGACACATCTACAGCCACCACTAACAACATTTCTAATAGCATTATTTTGCACACTGCTAAATTTCACACTGATAAAGGAAGGGTTGAAGGTGTGCACCTCCATATTTTCATGCATAACATCCAGACACAAATAACGCTATCACATTTATTTCTAATGACCTCGAAAAACCGTCAGCTTTCAAATTCAACCTACCAACATGAAATTAATACACTATTCTCTACAATCAGTCCCAAATACAGATCTGAATTTTTTTTCAAAATCAGCCGTCAGATACCCACAACATGACATCATTTCCGTTGGGGCTACCCCCTCCCCTTTTGTGACACCCCTAAGCCACAGCTAATAACAGTTCTCATTCCATTATTTTGTACACTGCTAAAGGAAGGGGTGAAGGTGTGCATCTCCATATTTTTAGTCGAGTTGTGACGAAGTCAAACTCGACTTATAGTTTGGTGAATGGCGGGCGGGCGGGCGGGCGGGCGGTCGGGCGGTTTTAAACAATTGGTTTCCGGATGATAACTTGATAGTGGTTCAACTCACATTCATTAAACTTCATACGTAGGTTGGTCTTGGGGGGAGGAAGAACCCTATTGATTTTGGACATGCTACGTCGAAGGTCAAGGTCACAGTGACCTTGAACATAGTAAATCTTAAACAATTGGTTTCCGGATGATAACTTGATAATGGTTCAACTCACATTCATGATACTTCATAGGTAGATTGGCCTTGGTGAGGGGAAGAACCCTATTGATTTTGGACTTGCTACGTCAAAGGTCAAGGTCAACATGACCTTGAACATAGTAAATCGCAACAATTCCTTTCCGGATGATAACTTGATAGTAGTTCAACCTACATTCATGAAACTTCATAGGTGGGTTGGCCTTGGTGCGAGGAAGAACTCTATTGATCTTGGACTCACCAGATCAAAGGTCAAGGTCACAGTGAACTTTAACATAGTATATCGCAACAATTGGTTTCCGGATGATAACTTGATAGTGGTTCAACCTAGAGTCATGAAACTTCATAGGTGTGTTGGCCTTGGTGCGAGGAAGAACCCTATTGATCTTGGACTCACCAGGTCAAAGGTCAAGGTCACAGTGACCTTGAACATAGTATATCGCAACAATTGGTTTCCGGATGATAACTTGATAGTGGTTCAACCTAGAGTCATGAAACTTTACAGGCGTGTTGGCCTTGGTGCGAGGAAGAACCCTATTGATGTTGGACTCACCAGGTCAAAGGTCAAGGTCACAGTGACCTTGAACATAGTATATCGCAACAATTGGTTTCCGGATGAGAACTTGATAGTGGTTCAACCTAGAGTCATGAAACTTCATAGGTGTGTTGGCATTGGTGCGAGGAACTGTTGTCACAACTCGACATTGGATTGGTGATCCTGAGCGGCATTTTCATACATGAGAAATAATGCTATCACATTTATTTCTAATGACGTCAGGAAAAATGTCATCTTTCAACTTCAACCTCCCAACTTGAAATTAGTACGTTTTCTACAATCAGTCCCCTGGCATGAAGAGGCAGCATGCAAACACCACACCTTGAAGTAACGACAAATTCCACGTCTAGAAACATACCTGATTCTCACCTCCCAAGAAATTACAATACAAGTGCATGTCATTCGAGGGGTATACCAAAGATTCCATATATACAAAACTTGGCCTCATTTTCCTGAAATTTGGATAAAGACACTCTAAAAACTGAGAACTCGGTATTTTTAGTTTCTTTTGATTTGACGCCATTTCATGTCATAATACAGCTCGGAATATTTAAGAATATTGAGTGACACTCACATTTGTGACACAAGAGATACAGTGACGAAATGGCGCAGTTAGATAGAGTAGGGTGTGTAGTGGTGCACCTCCACCTTCCAGTTGGAATCCCAAAAGAATGCAACATGTGAGGACTTTATCAACTCGGATGCATATGAGCTATCGATCTTCAATTTTCTGTCCCTGTATCACTTATACTTAGACTCCCTAACACTGCATTTGAGCAAAATCTCCATGCCCAACTCCCACAAAATGGTCGGCGTTTTCACAATGCACTTCAATAAGACAAATAAACCCATAAAACACACCTTCTGTTCATATGTGTAACATGTTTAGTCAAGTTTTGATCCATGTGCACCATCAGATTCTGCCATAATCACGGACAGACAGGGCATTTGTGTGTAAAAGTTACCACAGATTACAGATAATTAAAGATGAACAGACACTGTTTACCTACAGTGTTACCATTCCAAAGTGAAACACCAGTTGTGTAGTTTTGCGCAGCCAGAGGTGAACAGTGTAACAGATAAGTAGAATTTATCTGGAATATTCACTGTTAAGTTGTTTATTTGGAGTTGGACATTTTGTCCCGTACCACTTGTAGACAAAAATGGGTACGAGTCATCCAGCCCTGACTTCTATTAGGCTTCCAAGTGGTCCCCAGAGTCGCGAATGGTACGATAAGTTAGTGCAGAGTCTGAAGAACACATGCTGCTAATTTCAAGGTGATACAGCTAGGGGTTTGGCTACAGTGGTCGTTTGTTAGACACTACCTACAGTACGTGGAGAGTGTATTATCACTAAATCACCCTCAGAGTGGAGATTCCACCCGAGCAATAATTGCAAATTTGTTGCAAAGCATAACCAGCACCAGCAAAGTTTCCGCCAATGGACCTCCGGGTTAAACCCGGAGGTCCATTGGATGAAACATTGCTTATGTTTTTTGTCGATATGTACAAAATTTGAAATTTATAGCTTGGGTGATAACTCCACTCTGCGGGTGATTTAGTTACAATCCACTCTCCACGTACTGTATATCTGTATATGAGGTGCCAAATCACTCATTTTAAAAAGAGACTGTCCACCAAAATTATCAACTTCTTTATTTCGGCGTACATTAAGGAACGGTGAGTTGCATCGGGAGCCCTTTTCTAATCAGTATACACATAATTAGTGACTATAAGTCTAAATAGGAACTTCCCAGGGGTCGGCCGATGCTTATTCACTTGGGTGCCACGTTGAGCGTACCTAAAAGAATTACCCCCTTACTTCAAAACCTTATATCTCTGTTATTTCTCAACCAATTAACTTGGGATTTCTTTCTAGTAGCTAAAAGATTCCTGCATTCTTTGCCATATCACGCGTCCAAACACACAGATGTTATGACGTCATATCCTGTCGGAAAACCAGAGTTAGGTTTGATAGGTTGTCTTGGGGCTGTCCTGCGGTGTAGAGATTTGGCACTGATATGGATCATACAGTTAAGTCCCTCAGCATCTCGACAATAACTTCTGTAAATGTCAAGTGGCTGCTCCCAACAGTTTTGACACAGTTCAGTGTAGACAGAGGGTACAATATTCCCAATGTCACATGGGCATTGCTTGTAGGGTGGTCGCTTCGCCGGCGAAAGGGTTATCGGACGGTATGGTATCGCAACACTCGGCAGAGACCCTTTCTAGGATGTGCACCCAGTCGGCATTGGTCGAAGCTTCGTTGAATGACATCTAGCGTTTGCCCCTGCAATCGCAATATCAGTCTAGAGTATATTTGAAATCATATTATTGTAAAATGAATTTTGTTATATGACATTAGAACTGTAATCATTGTTTATATTTATCTTTTTGTATACTGGTGAATAAACACATCATATCAAAACTGAACAAGAATGCAGTGTTAGCTTTCTTCGGGCTTGCAGAGTTAACTTGTGCAATCTTGCAGTGTTAGCTTGGACAGTTTGAAATGCTGACTTGCTCAAGGGAGCAGTGTCAGCTTATTTAAACTTGTAAGATCATGGTTTTAACTAGCACCGTCTCCAATAAGCGCACACCATCAGTTTATGTGTTCTTGAAGTGTTGGATTGTCCAAGACTGTCTCAGACAATCTAACACACCGAGAATGCATACTCATCGGTACTCATTTGGGTTTTTGGTAGGTAATTAGCACTTTTGGTCAGTTTTGGACGGTTTTGGTCGGTAATTAGTAGGAACTCAAACAATATCAGTTTGATGGCGACAAAACGAAGCTGAACACATGTGGTCTGGATAAAAAGCAACTAGGCATGGATAATGAAGAAATTGCAAATATTTCGTATATTTCATTTGTTTAAAAGCCAATTGCAGCAAATATTGACCGTGGATTCGATAATTCGTTACGGTTTTGACCACACGGCCACACTGACAGCGGTTATGTTTATTGTGATATGCAAATTGGGGGATGGTTTACGGTGAAGGAGATTTGTCACAATTGTCAGTGTAAAACGATGACAAAAGACACTGATCGACGCTTGTGTTAGTATGGTTGGTTGCAAAAAAAAAACTAAATTCTCAGCATCGTCCAAGCTCTTCTTATTTAAAAGCGCAAATGCATCATTTTCAACCCATCGGTTATTTTTCGCAAGTGGTTCATGTTGTCTTTCTAGAGCGCAATAATTCAGATTTTTTGTCAACAAAAATGTTCAGACGGCCTGTAAACACGAGAGGGAATTTCGAACCATATTTTGCAGTTATGACATTAACACCTCAAGTATATTTGCTGTCACCTGTTTGCAAATCCGCTCATACACTGTCTTGAACAAATGAAGGGCATGATTACGTCCTTGCATTCTTACGATTGCCCAAATTGAGTATTTCTGCAATAACCACATCGTAATCACATGACCGGAATAAACATCATTGAAACATGGCCACATCCGGTACATCCAAAATTTGTCTTGGTGTCATTACATTCAAACATCAAAACCCAACAAAGTGTGTGTCCAAAAAATGCTTTCTCCGAGTCTAGTATGTTGTCATTATATTGAAGACAAGGCTTTCGAATTGCCAATTATTTTGTGGTTTTACCGGTTCGTTACTTATGCCATTGGCAAATTAATCTTCTTCAAAATCATAAAATTCCCTTTTTTTCCTGAAAAAAAATATATGTACCTTTTCTATGCACTTGACTGATTATTTTGATATATAATTTGCCTTTCCTTACTTCTCTTATCTGTTTCTGAGGCATTGGGAAAAATGTCAAAAAACATACCAAAGTTAGGTTGGACGACCCCTTAAATGAATGCTGAAGATGTCTTTGGGAAGCGAACTAACCCGGAATGGATGACAATGACAAATGAGAATACAAAATGAGATGCACGAAAATAGGTAAAAAAAATGGAGCAGCACATGGTGAGTGGGGGATCTGGACTATTCGACGAAAGACAAACTCGACGAAATGAACTAATCGACGAGAAAACAATTCGACGGAAGACAATTTCGACGAAATTTTTTTAAAAGGGTCAATTCGACGAATATATTTTTAAAAATGATATTAAAGACACAATTGACCAAGCTATTTGTGTTCTTGCCTTTAATTTGTTAAACCGCTTTTTGAAGAACAACCGAAACATCTGCTTGTTTACTCAGATGTCCATACAGCTTGGTGGTGGTATTGTTGATGTCACCGACAAACATTTTACCGCATGAGCATATGTTTTGATAACCATTTTCCAAATAGTATATATTTCTGAAAATTTGATTATCGGCAAACATGCGATTGACAGTCAAAGTCATACTGATCGGACGTGTCTGTGAAAGCTCCTGACTGAACACATCTCACAGCTTGGATATTAACAAAGCCTATTGTTCTCTGGGGTCATACTAAACACCGAGGGATACCGAGGGATGCTCAATATCTCGTTCTATAGGGGGTTTCTTGATATAATGTTTTGATATTTCAATTAGTAAAGTCAATATCTACCCTGATGCGAAATTTGAAGTCAATTGGGTGAATAAAAGTGAAGTTATAAACATTTTACAGTCAACATACTAAACACCGAGGGCTAATCTTTACCGAGCGACAATCTTAATTGGTTTTCACAGTGAGCGTACGCATAGCCAGTACTCAGTAGTTAATTAATTGATGCAGATATTGTCGCTCTGTGTTTAGTAGCTTTGTCAGCCCTCGGTATAGTAGTCTCAGTTATAGATATGGGAACACTTGGCGGCTCGAACTAAATGAAAATAAAAGCAAGGTAATACCCGTTGGACGCAAGGTAGATATGACGAAGAGATGGAGAGTGGGGGAGTTCTCAATCCCCGAAGGGGAAAGCAAACAAATCACTGTAGGAGAAACGGGAGAGTATGAGTATCTAGGGGTAAGCATAAATATAACGGGAAGAGGGGTGTACAGAAATTACTCAGCCAAACTGATTCTGAAGGGGAAAAGAATTCTGAACCAACTAAAACTTTTAGGGAAAAATAGTTTCAACAAGGTCTTTGTGGGGAAAACACTGTGGGAGAGGGTGGGTTTACCAAGTATAACGTATGGCACGGACGTGATTCCATTAAACCAAACCGTTATTAAGAAGTTGGAAAGTACTCAGAATGATGCCGGCAGATGGATAACAGGGTCGAGTAATGCTGCAGCTTTGGAAGCAGTAAGGGGGGGGGGGGGGGGGCTTGGGTGGATGAAAATCAAGGACAGGGTAGATTTGGGAAAACTGTGTTACTTTAACTACTTGAGAAACCTGCCTGACAACCGGTGGTGCAAATTGATGCTCGATACCATTTGGAATTCTAATATAGATACGGGGTGGTCAAAACATGTGAGGGAACTAATGGACAATTACTCTATAGAGGTCACAAACATAGAAGTAGGAATGAAAGAAGGCAAAAGGTTTGTCAAAGAGAGAGTCATGGAAGATTGCAATCGAAACTGGCGAGCAGGGGTTAGCGTGAAAAGATCACTGCAGGGGTTACAATATAAAGAAAAGCCAGCTTTTGAGAAGTACCTAGATGGCACCTTTGGAGGGTCACTGCTGTTCAAACTGAGATCAAGATCACTGGAGCTTCGGGGAAAAATTGGGAGAGATGGGGAAAAGGGATGCCAAATGTGCCACTCTGGAGTAGTGGAGACCCTGGAACATTTTCTCTTGGAATGCCCACAGTATATACCTCATAGAATAAAATTTACTGGAAGAATAATGCAGAAGTGGGGTGAAGAAACAAAGGATAGATGGCTGAAGGGGGACACGAGGGAGAGGGTAGGAATGCTTATTGAAGAAATTGAAAAAGAGGAAGTGAGGGACACTATTAAGCAGTTTATATCTGAATGCTGGGAGGAGAGGAGGGGAAGAGGGGGTGGGGTGCAGGGGGAATGATGGCCTTCTCTTATGAGGACCGCGACAAATCAGCGGCTGGCCAAAGAGTTATTATTATTATTATTTGTAAAGTATATGTTTATGCTTAGTTCAGGAAAACAGTTAAGTGTTCCATATCCAGGGCCACCACGAGGAGGGATAGGGGCCTACACATCAGCCCCATATTATTTTTATTTAATAAAATTCAAAGACTGCATATTTAATGAATTTTAAATTCATTTAATTTATAATTTTATTCTATTTTATTTTATTCAAGAGTTTCATATCCAGGGCTGCTAACAAGATCCATGTTTTGTGCTTAACTCTGAGAGCACGTGCATGCTCGGATAGTTGGTAATCACCCGAGCCATACAAGGCGCCCCGCACATCACGCAACTGATCTGTGACGATTTTTTCCAGATTGTCTGCTAAATGACGATACATCTTCATCGGGAACCATGTGAACAATATCCGGTATACTCTGTGTAACTGGTAAGAGAGGAACGAAATGATTAGGTTCCCACCAAGAATTAACATATGGACTTCTACCAGCCCACAAAATCGAAACAGGTTGTGCACGCCGAGAACCAACCCGCGGACAGAATGTCCGGTTCAATACACGAGCAATCTTATCCTTGGGTCAATTCGTTGTCGGATACACCGTTTCCAACGGTCGCCCGATCACTGATGCAACCTTGGTGTCCATACAAAGCGACGGAAGTTGAGTTGAACAAACAATTCCCATCATCACGGACAGCAACTGGCACAGAATCCTTCCAAGTACTCCCAAGAAGAGACATTGCCTGCGAATCCCTAGTGTCTCTCATTGGATGGTACTGTTGTACATGGGTGGCACGGATCACATCCATTTGATGCATAAAAATTGATTCACGTTTTATGACGTCTTGGATATTCTCCTGATCCACCGCTGCACACAGTCTCATGTGGGAATATTCCCAGTCGAACCCCTTCCCGGGATTCAGACACTGAGAACAATAAAAATCAAGAGTGGACTTCGAGAAAAACTGGAAATCCTTCACCTTCAGCTGTTCACAATCTGGGTGGAACCAGCGGTCACACATAGCGCATCCAATACTCTTGATGTCGTGGCATTCCATGTTACAAACTCAACATGGATACTGAATGATAGCAGCCATTGTTGTAGAATTGTAGAAGCACAGATATAATTATGAGATAATGAATGAAAGGTTTTAGCGCGCCGAAGGCGCGCAAGGACGATGTGGGATTTACAAATCCCTTGCGACCCGGTTAGCCTTATTTTAACTCACTTGGATCTTGGATCACACAGGCCTAGCTTTCCTATTGCCTCAAATGGGGTCTGAAGGAGTATGCACGCGGTTAGAATTCCCGACAGTTTGCATTGGAGTGATAGATTGTCAAAGACCAAACCCTCAACGCCATTAAGACTATCAGAGAGTGGGCTCTATTCGGTTCCAGCTTGGCGATGGTAAAGGTTTGAGTCCCACCATGGTGGCGAGCCAGAATATAATGTTGTGCGATGGAAATTTTAAGGGAAGAAGAAAACCAAACAGCAACACCGATTTGGTAGCGGCCCCGGTATATGACCATAGCGGTTACAAAAAAGGAATGGAGAAAGCTCCAACAGTTTAGTTTGAAAAAAAACGGGAGTCATCCATCAAGCCTTCTGGGAGATAGGATGCCGTATGTGATTTGAGGTATCTGGTTATCCTTCGGGAATTCCAAATGACCTCCAACACCCCCCACCCACCCACACCGCCTTAAAAGGGCTGTTTGCTGGCAAGATTGTTTCAATCCTTGCCTTGGTCTTGTTAGATTTTCTGCACATCTTTGCTTGAGGATTGTTTCAATCCCTCATAGTTTGTCATTCAGTTTGGTCGTGTGTCTGATGAGATAGAGGAGGTAGAAAAGATAGAGAGCTGGAAATTAGAGCAATTCGGTTTTTAATTTACAACTTTTCCGTCCTTTTGGATGGGGAAGCCAGCATTTTTTTTCCCCGAGATTTATATCTCAGGGAGGGGAGACCCGGCAGCAGGTGGAGATTTTCCTCGCTGTTTGCAACTCCCACTGGTAACAGAGGCAAGGTTTCGTGCGTATCGTGTCACCCGCAGCCAGTTCTAAATTTAGGTCACAGAATGCCTGGCTCACATCATCGCAATGATGTGATGTTTAACCCTTTCGATGGACACGCCCCAGATTATTTAGTTTTCCTATTGAGGGAACGATGCCCATTGAGTTCTATTATTAATTCGCTCTCTTGAAGCCTATTTAGAGTTTTGCTTTGAAGATCTTTAAGCGCATTGCTATAGTGTTTATTTTGCTATCTCGTGAAGTTGTTTTAATGATGTTCACGTGGGCGAGCGCAGAGCCACGCGCAAGGCATGATTTTGGACCCGTTGTAGTTTTTTCAATGTTGGTTTTATTCGGGTCACTTGTTATTATGGCACCATACTCTAGTACTGGGCGTATATTTGTATTTGTAAAGCTTGAGGAGAACTTCTTTATTGGCTCCCTAAGTTTTACCTCTCACCATTTTCAGGAAATTGATGCGTTTAGTGGCTTTGACAGTGACTGAGTTGACGTGATTGTTTAGATTGAGACTGGTATCCAGGGTGAATCCCAGAAACTTTGCCGCATTACTAGCTTCAAATTTAAGGTCGTAAAGCTTAAACTCAATATTAGGGACAGTTTTTTTCCTTTGCTTTTTATAGAATGTGATTATTTGTGTTTTCAGGGTATTTAGCGTGATGCGCCACAATGATGTAATCTTTAACCCTTTTGATAGATATGCCCCAGATTATTTAGTTTTCCTATTGAGGACGCGATGCGCATTGAGTTCTATTATTAATTCGCTGTCTTGAAGTCTATTTAGAGTTTTGCTTTGAAGATCTTTTAAGCGCATTGATATAGTGTCTATTTTTGCTATCTCGTGAAGTTGTAAGGGTTTTGAGGTTGTTTAGAAAGGGCTCTTACCCTGTCGGCAAAAGATACACCACCGTCAGTGGATCTCCGCACTGGTTGTTAGTACTGTAACATCCATGGTGCCCGAGGTCTCAACGACGACAACACCCAGAAAATTCAGCTCCAAAGAGATGGCGTGCACAGGTCTCCCCATCTCAGCGGTATTATCTATAAAGGGCGAAACAGGTGTCGGATTAGTTTTGTCCACCATCCCCTTGCTAGGATTAGTTTTCGAAAACTGCTGAGTTGTATCAACTGGTTTAGAAACACTAGCGATATCCGTAACTGTGTTCGTTTTAGGGCCCAACGAGTTGGACTCCACACCCTTGCCCTTTTGTTTAGAGTTTCCATTGCTGGGGCACGAACCCAAACCTGAATTATTTCTTCCTTTTCCCTTTTTTCCAGATGCCGACTTATTTTCCTTTTTTGATTCCGTCGAAGCTTTTATTAATTTCATTTTTTCTTTCTCGAACTGCACTGCACTTCCCGCGACAGCACATCGGCATCCACCACCATTGGCAGTAGATAGCAACGCCCTATCGCGGAGAGTACCAAACCTCGGGCACTCATATCAAGATCATGGGCGGGCCTCTTGAGTTCCGTTGGGATGCAGCTTTTAGTTTACAGAAGTGGAATCAGTTCTGAAGTGAATACCGGAATGCGGGAATTGATTGTGGTTTGATGCAATTCGGTCTCAGGAGGCCACCACG
This sequence comes from Pictodentalium vernedei, assembly GCA_031216915.1. Classification (NCBI taxonomy): domain Eukaryota; kingdom Metazoa; phylum Mollusca; class Scaphopoda; order Dentaliida; family Dentaliidae; genus Pictodentalium; species Pictodentalium vernedei. The sequence goes on from CM062294.1 coordinate 423,155,210, forward strand.
TTTGGTGAATGTCTCCCTGCCAGGGTGAAACCAGGAGAGGTGTTCAAATAGCGGTCCACTGACATAAAGATACACAAAGTTTGCTAAAAGTTGGTAACTCTATATACATATATCCCATATAACCAAATTAGGCCCCTCGACCAGATCACGATAAAATCCTGACCTGGCCGAAAGTTCCTGGTGCCCCTGCAAATACTACTATTTTGGGTCACCTTCGGAACATAGCGACTGTTCGTTATTGGGGGGGGAGGGGGGGGGCGGGGAGGGGAGGGGAGGTAAAAATGACTGGACCTTGGCATCTTATAATGACGTTTACATCCCTGTAAAAATGCCCCCCCCCCCCCCCCCCACCCCTTCCGTTCACTCTCATTCGAGTGGACTGGGTAATGTTATTAGACTGGGTGTGGGGTTGGTGACTGGCTTTCAAGGGGAGAACCTTAGTTTGTAATTATGATATGATTAATGGGATTTGAATGGTTATTACCCCGACACTCCATTGTACCTCGGACACACTATGTGTAAATTTACTCACGAAGAAATGAGAAACAGACTGAAAGTTCACGCTTGCCTGAACGCAACAACCGTTACTGACACACATACACTGAATTGTCCCGAGGCGATGTTTAGTTTATTGTCTAACCAAAATTAGGCCCTTCGACCAGATCACGATAAAATCCTGACCTGGCCGAAAGTCCCTGGTGCCCCTGCAAATACTACTGTTTTGGGGTCACCTTCGGAACATAGCGAGTGTTCGTTTTTGGAGGGGGGAGGGGGTTGTAAAAATGACTGGACCTTGGCATCTTATATGATGGCGTTTACATCCCTGTAAAAATGCCCCTCCACACACACACACCCACCCACACCCCACCCCTCCGGTTCTCTCTCACTCGAGTAGACTGGCATTTGGACCAAATTATCAGACGGTTGCATGATTCGGGCTCGGAGTCGGTTTTTTTTTTAATATGAGAGTTATCTGCTTTTGACTAAAATAAAAGTATGTTGAATCTTCTTTGGCATTAGTTGTTTTTTTTTTTCTTTTTTTATTGCTCACCCCGAATCAGTCAACCGTCTCATAATTTGGTCCAAATGGCTTAGAAACATGCTCCAAACCTCCCCAAAACTTGATCCGAACCGCCAAAGAACTATGTCCGAATCGTCCATAAACATGGTCCGAATCGTCCATAAGCATGGTCCGAATCGTCCAGAAATCTGGTCCGAATCGTCCATAGATCTGGTCCGAATCGTCCATAGATCTGGTCCGAATCGTCCAAAAAAAATCTGGTCCGAATCGTACATAGTCCGAATCGTCCATAATCCATTTGTAAGACTACAGGCAACCCTACGTGGAAAATTAAAGTAAAATGCCCCAATAGAGCCATACAACTTAACTTCATTAACAAAGGTGTTTGAATAAACGGCCAAAAATATGAGACTGAGGAGTATCGTGTTTTGCCTCAGCCCACACAATGCCATAAATGCCAGAAATTTGGCCATATGTCGAACAGATGCAAAGGACAGTTGCGTTGCATGAAATGCGGCGAAAAACATATAACAAAGTCGTGCAAGGTTTCAACACTGAAATGCCCAAATTGTAACGGGCAACACCCAAGCAATTATCGGGGGTGTCCCCACTACAAAAAAGTTAAAACCGACATAGAACTCACAGCTATTAATGTCAACAGCGTACAAAACTCAACCTCTCCACATTCGATATGCAGCCTAATGGCTGGTTCAATTTTTAATATAATGAACAAACACTTCGACGTCAGTCTTTCCGACATATGAAAAGAAGTTGGGAAAATAGCATCCAAATTATATCGAACTCAAATCTCTTCCTTGCTAATAGAAGCCGCCATAAATAAAATATAAATCACACCCACAATTTGTCTTTCGTCGAATAGTCCATAACCCGTGAGTGGAACGGCTGACCCAGACAAACAACAAAATATTAACACATCAAAAGTCGAAAAAGCAAACAAAAATATTAAACGATGGTAAGTATCTGTACAGGAACGGCGACGCCACTGTTGTATAGATACTTGCATATAAAAAGGTACAACACAAATAATATCAATCTTCTGTTGGACTTCTTCTTCTTTTGAAATCCCAGCGTTAACTTTTCGCTGCACCCTGTGAGAACCCCACATCACCAGAATCATCTCAGGTATATTTCGTTGAATTACACCCAAACCGTCCTCTGGCCAAACCGTCCTCTGCAATTTGACCCAAACCGTCCGCTACATTTTGACCCAAACCGTCCGCTAATACGCCCAAACCGTCCTCCAGTGAAAATAAGTAGAAAATGAACAAAATTGAATGTTTCTATAATTTTTTTAACATGTTCAATAAACTTTGAAACTATTATTGTGAGAACATGTTTTTTTAGTTTATATTTGATTATATTTTAGTAGAAGTTCTTTGATTTTTGATTGTGAAAACACAAGTTGAGTTCAGTGAATCAATGGTCACTCACTGTTTGTTATTTTAATTATTACTAAATATGGTTCCATAATGTACAGTATCCTTGGTGTCATTTAATGGAAAGTCCAAGGGATTCCCATGAAATGGAACCAGAGACTAGTACTATCTTTGAAGGGCAAATATCGATAAAATTTGATTGCGTTTTTATGACAACTTGTCTCCAGCGATACTGTACATTTTCGGCGAATCACCTCATTGCATTATGCTAAACTGATTTTATTTTATCGATATTTGCCCTTTATTGATAGCAACAGTATTTGAAAAAATAATATGAAATTTACAATTTAACTTTTACCGCACACATTTAAAAAAAAATGACGGAATATCGATTTTTTGAGGATTTTTTTTTTGCCTCTAAACATAGCTAATGATTCATCACTGAAACGACATCAATTGAGTTCGTTTCAATAAGGGAGCATGAGCTATGTTTTGAGACAACACACTGAAGAAAACATAATATGAAATTTACAATCTAACCTTTACCGCACACATTTATAAAAATTACGGAACATCGAATTTTGAGGGTTTTTTTTACTCTAAACATAGCTCTTGATTCATCACTGAAACAACATCAATTGAGTTCGTTTCAATGAGGGAGCATGAGCTGTGTTTTGAGACAACACACTGAAGAACAAATAAAATGAAATTTACAAAAGAACTCCAAACTGACATTTATTTGAGCAAAATCGGTAAATTATTCGCTATTTCCCCGTTTTTTTTTTTTTTTGGAAAATCGCGGTCTGAAGAGTGTCTGGCCTTCTAGTATATTAGTATAGATAGTATAGACCTAATATTAATTTAAAAGTAAAATTCTGATAATACGACGAGCGCCTGTGTGAAATATTAGCGTGTGTGAACACACAAGTGCTCGGCACAGGCTGAGAACACAGCGTGACAACTGATAACAGGTTTTGGACATTATTTTCGCTCACCCAAAAGATGCATATATTTTGAGTTGGCGAAAAGGATCGATCCAAAAATTGTAATCAAATCTCATTTTCCGAGTTTTCAGCTTGGGGACTAGACCTTTCGCCAAAAGTAGGCTACATTTCGCTGGAAAGAAAAATTGGACAGATAGCCAAACATTTGGACATTTCGCCAAGAAAAGCTGGATTTGTCGCCGAACTTTTGGACACTTCGCCGATAAAAATGACTATTCGCCTGAAAATATCAGACAGTTCGCCGGAAAATTTATTTCGGCAAACTGATATTTTCCGGCGAATTGTCCTTTTTTTCGGCGAAATGTTTAAGGTTAATTCTTAGTGATTTTTCTGGAATTATAAACAACAACACAAGTTTATTTTTATATCGAAATAACATCATTGCAAACAAAGTTTGGAAAGGTTGCTTTGAAATGCCGATAATTAGAGATAATCCGTCAGCTGTCCTCAAATGATTTGCAGTGTTAATTACTTTCACACCTGACTGCACAGATGAACTCGTCTTTCTGTTTTCACTTTTCAGTGCGTTTTCATGCACTTTTTTTCAAATTAAACCATTTAAAAATAAAAAAATTGAACTTTTGTGTTATCTTCCACATAAATGAGTTGTGTTGTTATCTTGACAATATTGACAATACAAAAGGCCGGAATTATGCTTTTCTTCCCACTTTCCGTTTTCGTTTACACCTTTTCCCGACTCGGACTCGGTTTACACATTTTAGTGAGCTCCAGAAAAAACGGTACATGCAACTCCACAACAAACAATTACATAAATGAAATGACTGGAAAGGAGGAGAAAGAAAATTGATACTGATACTCACACCACAAAACTTGAAGGCGGTGATAAATATAGTGCTTTGATCCCATGGTAACCCAAATTTTAACTTAGTGCTTTGATCTATTATTTGTTGGTTGCGGGTTGAACTGTGATGAAATCACCTTGTTGTTGCAGTCCAAGATGTTTGTTTGTACTGCAACCACATTGTTGCTGCCGACAATTTTGTTTGTTTGTGTTGTACATTATATTTAATGTGTTGTTATGTCATTCATAATGCATTTGTCTTGTAATTTGAAAAAACTGAGAATTTTTCAAAATGAACCATATATATTTACCATCACCAGCCTCAGAGTTTTTTTTTATTTCATCCTGTCTTATCGTCTTATTATATCGATCTTTAGTGGGTGGGTGGGGGGGTGGGGGGGGGGGGGCGACTTAACCCGGAGGCGACTTGACCCGTTCTAGACCTGTCTCGGTGTTGAAATTTGACTTCGATGTCGATTTTCGATTTTTTGGGACAAAAAACCGCGATGTCGATGTTAATAACACATGTGCCTCATTCAGTCTTTCGAGTTTGAAAATCGTGCGCGAGTGAGGTTTTAGTAACTTTTAGCGCTGTTTTGAGAAAAGTGGGCCTCGTTTCAAGTCCATAAAAACACTTTTTTGGTAAAATATTGAAAAAAACATAGTACCTTTATGATCGTCAGGCATTAATCTAATAATCTATGCATGTCATGGTGTGTATTGAATATTCTATCAATCAACCTAATGAAATTAAGAGCCTTTAAATCCACAACGTTAGTTTAGGTTTCACGTGTAAACATCTAATTAACATAAGAGCGCGTGCTGAATATGCACACTCGATTGACAGTTGAGTGTTCCTGCTGCAAACTCTTGAAACAAAAGTCCAGTAATTGAACAGAAAACGGCACACAGATTGGAAGATTTTCGGGACTGAGGGATTTGCACAATTAGCAGCGGGGACACTCGCCTATCAATCAAGTGCAGGGCTTGCCTTGCCTAAAAAAAAAGTCTCCCAGATGTTGAGGTCGGGGCCTGCTGGGGGCCTGAAAAAAGTCTCCCAGATATTGAGGTCGGGGCCTTTTGGGGTAATTTCATGTTGTTACATTCTTTTCAATGGCGACCTTAGTTGATTGCTTTTGCTTAGAAAAAAAATCTAGATAGATAAAAACACATTCCAGTGGAATGTGTTTCTTATCTACCTAGATGTTTTTTAGGCAAAAACAAATTCACAACTTAATGTGAACATATGATGTGTATCATTAAAACTGGTTTGGCAAACCATTTCTAAGGATGTGATCATGTCTTGTTCCATCATGAAAAAAATCCAACATCCCATATCATCTTAATGATTTGCTATTCAAGTGGGCGTTTCGTGAACTTTCGTCTCGGGGGGGGGGGGGGACGAAACTTACCACTCTGTCAGTGTCTCGAGAACGAAACGTCCCACTATGTTAGGGGACGAATCGTCCCGGGGACGGAAGTCACGGAACGACTTGGACCCATCATGTGGGTGCATGTGGGTGCTGGACGTTTCGTACATAGACATTTTGGATTTTTTTTTTGATAAAATTTTAGGACGTTTCGTAAATATTGTGGGGTGTGTATTTTCGATGCAAGGGTTGTCTCAAAGAAAACAATTGAAAAAAAAAAAACATTTCACTTTACCGTTTAAATAATTTCAATCTATGAAAATTCCCCACAGCTTTGGATATTTCAGAAATGGAATGCACCCCCCAATCGCACCGAAAAAACCGAGATAGCTCTAACCCGTTCCCGCTGATGTCTTGCTCCCACTCCAATCCCAAAGTGTCAACCCAGCACCCGGTGCCCCCCCCCCCCGCCCCCCCCCCCCCCAATACCTACTGTAGTGCCTTTTACCCTGAAACACAACGTTTTCCCACTACTTTACAAGATGAAAAATTTGTGTCCGACCATGCAACACTCCAAATCCAAAGTGTTGATCCAGTAAAAGGCACCTCCTAGTGCATAATAATAATAACTCTTTGGCCAGCCGCTGATTTGTCGCGGTCCTCATAAGAGAAGGCCATCATTCCCCCTGCACCCCACCCCCTCTTCCCCTCCTCTCCTCCCAGCATTCAGATATAAACTGCTTAATAGTATCCCTCACTTCCTCTTTTTCAGTTTCTTCAATAAGCATTCCTACCCTCTCCCTCGTGTCCCCCTTCAGCCATCTATCCTTTGTTTCTTCACCCCACCCCCACTTCTGCATTATTCTTCCAGTAAATTTTATTCTATGAGGTATATACTGTGGGCATTCCAAGAGAAAATGTTCCAGGGTCTCCACTACTCCAGAGTGGCACATTTGGCATCCCTTTTCTTCATCTCTCCCAATTTTTCCCCGAAGCTCCAGTGATCTTGATCTCAGTTTGAACAGCAGTGACCCTCCAAAGGTGCCATCTAGGTACTTCTCAAAAGCTGGCTTTTCTTTATATTGTAACCCCTGCAGTGATCTTTTCACGCTAACCCCTGCTCGCCAGTTTCGATTGCAATCTTCCATGACTCTCTCTTTGACAAACCTTTTGCCTTCTTTCATTCCTACTTCTATGTTTGTGACCTCTATAGAGTAATTGTCCATTAGTTCCCTCACATGTTTTGACCACCCCGTATCTATATTAGAATTCCAAATGGTATCGAGCATCAATTTGCACCACCGGTTGTCAGGCAGGTTTCTCAAGTAGTTAAAGTAACACAGTTTTCCCAAATCTACCCTGTCCTTGATTTTCATCCACCCAAGCCCCCCCCCCCCCCCCCCCTTTACTGCTTCCAAAGCTGCAGCATTACTCGACCCTGTTATCCATCTGCCGGCATCATTCTGAGTACTTTCCAACTTCTTAATAACGGTTTGGTTTAATGGAATCACGTCCGTGCCATACGTTATACTTGGTAAACCCACCCTCTCCCACAGTGTTTTCCCCACAAAGACCTTGTTGAAACTATTTTTCCCTAAAAGTTTTAGTTGGTTCAGAATTCTTTTCCCCTTCAGAATCAGTTTGGCTGAGTAATTTCTGTACACCCCTCTTCCCGTTATATTTATGCTTACCCCTAGATACTCATACTCTCCCGTTTCTCCTACAGTGATTTGTTTGCTTTCCCCTTCGGGGATTGAGAACTCCCCCACTCTCCATCTCTTCGTCATATCTACCTTGCGTCCAACGGGTATTACCTTGCTTTTATTTTCATTTAGTTCGAGCCGCCAAGTGTTCCCATATCTACCAACAATTTCCAGCAATTTCTCTAGCCCCTGTTCAGTTCTAGACATTAACACCATGTCGTCCGCAAAGAATAGGCCTGCTACCTTTATGTCTCCAACATTTACCCCCTCCGCACTCTGAATTAGTTCGTCCCCTAAATCTTTAACATACAATGCAAACAAAATCGGTGAAAAGATACACCCCTGCTTGAGGCCTATATCCACAGGGACTCGTTTTGTAGTGATACTCCCTAGACTGAGTTGGCTTTGCACATCTGTATACAGTGCTTTCATGATTCCCACAAAGTCACCCCCCAGTCCGATGCCCTCGAGCTTTCGCCACATACCTTCCCTCCACACTCGGTCGTACGCTTTTTTCACATCTAGAAATGCCAGAAACATCTTTTTCTTTTCAGCCTTTGTTGATTCTATCAGTTGGGTGAGTGTAAATAGGTGATCAGTGACTCTTCGACCTTTCCTGAAACCATTTTGAATTTCTCCTAAAAAACCTTTCTCTTCAATAACTTCCTCAAGTCTACCGTATATGACCTTACAGAATACTTTTCCGATGTTACTACTAACTGATATCCCCCTATAGTTATCTAGAACTTCCTTATCCCCCTTTTTGTGTATGAACGACACCTTACTTTCCCTCCACTCTCTGGGGACCTTTTGCTTTCGCAGAGCCAGGTTGAAAAGGTTTGTCAGGACTTCAATAAGTGCCTCCCCTCCATTTTTGAGGAATTCGTTCGGAATTTCATCAGTCCCTCCCGCTTTACCATTTTTTTAATTTCGAGACCACGTTCCGCACTTCTTCTGTCGTTACATACACGATTGGATAGGTTCTCCTCCACCAGTGTATTTCTTTTTGGTGGGGACCCACTGCCCCATCGCCTATCGTTTATCTTTTCCCAGTGCTTGACTAACTCTGAAGCGATACGGCCTTTATCTTCTGTACTTTCCCCATCCACTTTGATACTCTGCACACTACTTTTCCCCCGTTTATTTACCCAGTTCCAAAATACGTTTGAGCTCGAACCCCCCGTTTTCTTTATTGTTCTGGCAAGACTGCAATTGCGCTCCTTCCTATTATTATTCTTTATCTCATTCACCTTTTCCGTGCCAGTTCATATTCTCCTTTCATTAGTCTCGTGTCATTGTTATCCACCCCTTTAAGCTTCCTACTTCTGTAAGCAGCGCATTTTACCTTCCTTTCTTTTATAGCCTTTTTCAGTCCCTCGTTAACCCTGTATCCGAGCTCTCTCGTTGGGACCCTCACCCTTCCTATACAATCCTTCCTTGCCTCTGTTAGGCTATTTACTATGCCATCTGAAATACTCTGGACATTTGCATCCCTAGGTATACATTCAAGACTTGGTTTCAGTTTTTCCCGAAACTGCTTCCAGTCGGCTCCTTGTTTTAGTCCCCAAACTTCCTTGAAGGTATTTCTGTCTCTATTCGTCTTTTTGCCAATAATCTTAACTGTTATCAGGCTGTGATCACTACCCAAGTCATTTTTTCCCTCGTCATCTATTTCTACATCTATAACCTCCCTCCATACGCTAACGTCAGTGAGTATATAATCAATTATTGTTTTCTTATCGTTCCTCTCCCAGGTCCATTTACCCTTACATTTCGCATCCCTGTTCAGGATCTTTAAACCAAGCTCTTTTGATAGGTCCAACATCTTCCTCCCATTCGTGTTAATTTTCCTATCACCTCCCTGTATGCCCTCCTCCTTATCCCCGATGTGCCCATTGAAGTCCCCCATTAGGACAATACTGAACCCTCTGCTTTCAAGCTCTGTGATATTCGATCTAAGAGTTGTATATATTGAATCATTCCACTCGGGCTTACTTCCCTCCACTGCTAAGTATACAACACCAACGGCAACACTCCTGCTTCCTAACTTGATTTTTGCCCAGACTATTTCGTTGGATACTGGAATCTGAGTCCTTGCTTCTGTGAGATCTGTAATCAATGAGGGCTGTAATTCCTCTTTAGCGTAGATGCCAACACCCCCACCCCGTTTCTGACCCTCAGTTCGCCCAGCTCCTATCCACACGCAACCCTTCATCTGATCAACCCGCTCATCCCGTCGTATCCACGTCTCACTTAGACCCATTATATCGAAGTCTCCTTCGTCCATCATTGTTGATATTTCGCTTACTTTCTTGTTCAGACCCTGGATGTTGCAGTACCCAAACTTAATGAATCTTTGTTTTTTTGTCATCACTGGCACATTATTATACCCCTGGTATGTCCCTGTGTTGTGCATGTTTGTTGTTCTTCCTATGTTCCCAGCATTTGTGCCCCTCTGGGTTATCGGCTGTGGTCCCCTACCCCCCCCCCCCCTTTTCTCCAAAAAAGGCCCAGCCACCTGTAAAATTTTTTGGCCCAACAGGTCTGTACCCATCCTACTTAAATGCAATCCGTCTCGCCCGTACAACTCTCCTTGTCCCCAGAATGAATCCCAGTGGTCAATGAAATGTATTCCCAAGTCTTTGCAGTGCTCTTCCAGCTCCTCGTTTAGTGCCATAATCCGCGAGTTCCTCTCATTCCCACCACCCATAACGGGGAGCACCCCTGAAACGATGATCCGAGCATTCCTGGTAAGTAGCTTACTAATTAGGTCCTTGTATGTGTCCACCAAACGAACTGATTTCCTCTCCCTGATGTTATTGGACCCCACATGTAATACCGCTACCGGATCAGGCCCCGACCCAGCTACAATACCGTCCTCTCTATCCCTCAGGTCCTCCACTTTAGCCCCCGGAAAGCACAGAACTGTTCTATTTTTACTGTCCAGACCACAGACAACCTTGTCGATCCCCCGAACTATGCTACTTCCCGCAACCACCAACTTACTTTTGGCCCTCGCCCTATTTATCTCCTCTAGTCTCCTATTGTTTACAGCGTCCTCTTCCTCTCCAACAGCCCCACTCGGAATCACTATCGGTATCGGTATCTTTGACCTAGGATTACTCCTATCCTTGTCCCTCCGTCTCTTTCCAGGCCCTGAACTACCTGGACTACTCCCCTGGTCTTCTCCCGGATCCCTCCTCCTTTGTCCTGGCCTAGACCCCAAGCTACTATCTGTTGCAACTACCTCCATCCCCTCCTCTGACTCTTCCGAATCGAGCACATCAAATCTGTTTCTGGTGCTGCACTCCCCACTGCCTTTGGGCTTTACACCCCTATCTACCTGCTTCTCTGGCCCCCCTTTCCTACCACTTTTGATAGTCCACGCCAAACGCTTTACAGCATTGCTCCGGCCTGGGCCCCCCTCATCTGTCCTACGTACTTTTCTAGCAGCCCCCACCTCATCACCTACCCCATTCCCATCAAAGGTTCTACCCCCATGTTTCCTCTTGGAACCACCGACAACCATCCATCCTTCTCGGAAAGCTACTTTCACAGGCGTAACTCCAGAAGCCCCGCCCTACCAAGTTTTCCCTTCAGCTCAGCAATCTCCCCCTCAAACTTAACAATTGTCTCAAGTAGGCGGAGGATTTCCTGACAGTTTGCACATACCTCTCCATATCCCATCGAACGACAGTCCCCATACATCATAGAACACTGTTTACAAACTTCAAGCCCAATATCGCCATCGGTGGCCCCACCAACCCGGCTCTGACCGACACCCCCAGTGACCTCTGTCTGCACACCAATACTTACCCCGTTGGCACCGTTGACCTGGACCGCGATATTACACGTATTTACCTCCATACTTACCTCCGTCTGAACAGACTTGCTCGCCATCATCAAAACAAAATTACGCGATCGGACAGGGAAAACTGTAAACACGCGACAAAAGGCAACACGACGAACCGTTCGACAACTTAGCGCTCACAGTTTTATTTAAGACCTCCTAACTTTGTCCCAGTTACTATACTAAACTACCTCCCCACAAAGTTGAATAAAATAACCTGAAAATGAAATATATATGATTAGTAAACAATAAAAATACTTAATTTCGATTCGTAGCCAAGGAGACTTCTTCTGTATACTTGCGGATCGATCCAAGAAATATGTAGTGTTTTTTACCCTAAAACCCAACGTTTTCTCACTCCTTTTCCTCCCAATTCCACGCTGATTGTAGTGATGTTTACCCTAAAACACAAAGTTTACACACCCATTTACAAGACACTCACACCCATAAATACCAAATATTTCCTTCCAGCTCCACAGTGAATGGAGTGATTTTTACCACGACTCACAAAGTTTACTCACTGATTTACAAGACACATATCCGTAAATATCAAATAGCTCCCTCAGCTCCACGCTGAAAGGTGTTATCTCCACAGTGAAATGAATCACACACTCCCTTGGTGGATTTTTCACCTACTTTCTACTTTGCTGACTGAGACATATCGTCTCGGACACGCTGTTATTCCATGGACCGGTCATACATCATAAGTTTAACCCCATACCCGCGTCCATTTATTTATTTATTTATTTATTGGTGTTTAAGGTCACCTATTTTGCACAATGGCTAATCATGACCACAACATGAGTATCAACTCAAGACCAGGGGTGAGTGTTAATAAGCCATGTTGCCCATTTTAGAGAGGGTTTGCACCTCCCAAGCATTGGTGACTGGGTCCTATTTTACCAGTAAAACAGAGCATGTTTACCGCAGTGAACACGCACTGCTTCACTTCCCGGGGTTCCCGCGGGGAAACCCGCGTCCATTAAGAGCAAGTCGACGGAGCTACCCGATGTGTAATAACCCTACACCAGCGACAGCTATAAGCCCACCCTAGGATCCCCTTTTCTCTTGTTGGTTTGAAAAGTCTGGATTAGGCGTAACTAGTTAACCTCTGCGGGTACTGCTTCCGGACGAATGATTAAGGACCTCACGTATTACCAACGTTAGTACAAGGCTGCAGATGCTAGTCAAAACCGTGAATTTATGTTCAATATCCAGCAATCTCCTGATCCCCAAGAGCCGTTCTCACAATTACACATCCAAATTGAAACTCATAACCCTGAGCCCAAGAGGTGAATAGAATTCCGCCCCCCCCCCCCCCATCCTTCCTGTGTCCATACACCTTTCACACGCCTCAAGGGAGATACCCAAAAGTGACAACTCCAATGGTCAAGTATCCAGTCCCGCGCATATAAAGAAGGACAACTTGAATCCGTTTCCCAGTATCTCCGAACAAGATGAAGCCCCCTTAACGTCGTTTACTGCTACCCTTATCCAGCTACAACATGGCAGCCCAATTAACAATACGATCCACCGCGATCCCATACTCTCGCCGGTCACAAAAGAGCCCCCCCCCCCCCACTAGTACTTGTGACCCCCCCCCCCCCCCAACCCTCAACGTCAACTCATGAACCGACAGTAATGCAGGACATCCCCGTCCCATAAGAGTAGAAGAGTAGAAGAAAATTTTCTGCTCGGAACTGTTTATAAGTATTTTTTTAATATTAGTTTTATTTCAGGGAAGTTTTTATATATTTAGTTTTGCAAGTGTGTTTGGGGAGGATCGTTTCGGTAGATGCCTCTTCCTATGATGTTTATATTTACCCCAAGGTACTCATAGTCACTAGTCTCTCCTACGCTAAGAAGTCTACTGCTACCTTCCGGAATGCAGAACTCCCCCACTCTCCACCTTCGAGTGGTGTCCACTTTGCGGCCCACGGGTATAACTTTGCTCTTGCATTCATTAAGTTCGAGTCTCCATTTGCTCCCATATTTCCCAACAATTCCCAGCATCTTCGCTAGCCCCTCTTCGCTTTCTGACACTAGCACCATATCGTCTGCAAAAATAGCCCTGGGATCTTCAAGTCACCAACTGCAACCCCCTCGTCGCTATGCAGGAGTTCATCTCCTAAACCTTTGATGTACAATGCGAAAAGAATTGGCGAAAGGGTACACCCCTGTTTTAGGCCTATCTCCATAAGCACACGTTTTGTTGTAATGTTTCCCAGGCTAAGTTCACTCTGTACATCTTTATATAATGCTTTCATAATCCCAACAAACTCGCCCCCCCCCCCCCCAAGCCCATAGCCTCCAACTTGCGCCACATACCCTCCCTCCATACTCTATCATATGCCTTTTTAACATCCAAAAAGGCCATGAACATCTTTTTCTTTTTTGCTTTCGCGGATTCTATCATTTGGGATAGCGTGAAAAGATGGCCAGTGACTCTCCTTCTCTTCCTGAGGCCATTCTGGATTTCTCCCAAAAAACCCTTCTCTTCAATCACCTCCTCTAATCTCCTATACAGGACTTTACAAAAGACTTTTCCAATGTTGCTGCTGACAGAGATCCCTCGATAGTTATCCAAGACATCTTTTTCCCCCTTTTTGTGAATAAATGTCACTTTACTTTCTCTCCACTCCTTTGGGACCTCTTATTTTTCTATGGCTAAATTGAATAGGGCAGTTAGGCTTTCCAAGAGTTCCTCTCCCCCTTTTTTGATAAACTCGTTGGGAATTTCGTCCACCCCTCCCGCTTTTCCATTCCTCAATTTTGAGATAACCCTTCGCACCTCCTCAGTTTTGATTTCGCTGCACACGAAGTCCGATAGATTTTCCTCGACCTGGTTCGGACACTCTGGTGGGTTCCCCATGCCCCATCGCTTGTCGTTTACCTTTTCCCAGTGATTGACTAGTTCTATGCCATCTACTTTAATGCTCTGTTGGTTATTCCCTTTGCTACGTTTGTTCACCCATTTCCAAAATACGCTCGAACTCGACCCCCCCCCCCCCCCTGTCGTTCTTATCGTCCTAATAAGACTACTACTTCGCACTCTCCGGTTGTCGTCTTTAATCTTGTTTACTTTATTTCGTGCTTGTTGGTATTCTTCTTTTGCTACCATGGCCTCATTGCTTTCCACTCCCTTAAGTTTTCTACTTCTCCTGTATGCAGCACATGTAGCTTTTCTAACCTTTATGGCCCTTTTCAGTTCTTCGTTCACTCTGTACCCAAGTTCTAGTGTTGACACCCTAATCTTTCCTACACTTTCCTAGGCTCGCAACTATGGCGTGAGCCATCTTCTGGACACTGCCCCCCTTGTGTACGGCTGCAAGCTTTGGTTTCAGTTTTTCTTCGAACTTCGCCCAGTCGGCATCCTTTTTGAGTTCCCAAACCTCCTTGAAGCTTCCTTTCCTTTTCTCCAGGTTTTTGGCCCTCATCGTCACTGTAATCAAGTTGTGATCACTATCCAACTCCATTTTGCCCTGATCATCCACTTCTACCCTTATCACCTCCCTCCATAAAATCTGATCTGTGAGAATGTAGTCAATTATTGATTTTCTGTCGTTTCTCTCCCAGGTCTATTTCCCCTTACATCTAGCGTCCCTGTTCAGAATCTTCAGACCGAGCTCATTTGTGAAGTTCAACAGCTTCTTTCCATTCTTTTTGACTTTCTTGTCCCCACCCTCTATGCCTTCTTCCTTATCACCTATGTGTCCATTAAAGTCGCCCATCAGAATTATACCGAGCCCCCTGTTTTCTAGTTCAGTGATATTGGACCTTAGTGTTGAGTACATCGAAGCATTCCACTCGGGTTTACTTCCCTCCACCGCACAGTACACAATCCCAAGGGCAATACTTTTGTTTCTCATACTGATGTTTACCCATTCAATTTGTTTTGACACCTCAGCCGAGGTGATGATATCTTCCAAATCTGTGATCAGCGACGGCTTTAAATCTTCTTTAATGTACATGCCTATCCCTCCCCCCTTTTTCTGGCCTTCCGTTCGCCCTACACCTATCCACATACACCCGCTTACTTGGTCTACCCGTTCCTCGTGTCTTACCCACGTCTCACTTAAGCCCATGACATCAAACTCCTCTGCCTCGATCAATGTAGCAATTTCACTCACTTTCCGGTGGAGACCCTGGATGTTGCTATAACCCACTTTCAGGGTACCGAGGTTCATTGGCTTCCGCCTACTGGGCCCATTGTTTTCTGGCGCTAGTCATGGTAAACTTATTCTGTCCCCCTCACTCTTGTTCACCCCACCTATGTCCACTCTAGTTATACTTCCCCCTGACCTCCCACCCCGCTCCTCTCCGAAAAAGGCCCTGCTACCCGTAGAATTTTACCCCTTAATTCCCGTTTCCCCACCCTGCTAAGATGCAGCCCGTCACGCCCGTACATGTTCCCACTGCCCCAAAACGTGCCCCAATGGTCGATAAAGGGAATTCCCAGATCAACACAGTAGTCCTCTAACTCTTCATTTAGCGCCCAAATCTGTGTGTTCCGTTCGTCCCCACCAGGAAGGACCCCGGATACGACTACCCTTGCATTCCTACTTAGCAGTTTGCCGGCTAAGCCTCTATACGACTCCACCAAACTTACTGACCTTCTCTCCCTGATATTGTTGGTCCCCACATGGACCACCACTACCGGTTCCGGTCCTGACCCTGCCACAATGTCATCTACCCGGTCCCTGACATCCTCCACCTTCGCCCCCGGAAAGCACAATACTGTTCGATTGGAACTATCAGGACCACAAACTACATTGTCAATCCCACGTACAATGCTGCTCTCCGCTACAACTAATTTTCTTCTGGCCCCAGTTCCTATATCATCTGCACCTCCTCTCGTTTTGCAAGCTCCTGCCCCCTCTTTCTCTTGACTGCCCCCTTACCCCGACTGGCCTATCATCATCAACAACCATCTCACCCCCACACTTTCCCCCTCACTCTCGTCCCCGGGGTAAGTCTAAAACACTAAACCTGTTTTCTAAACACCGCCTAGTAACCTTGGCAACCTTACGTCGACTCTGGCTTCCGGACTCGACGCAGCCCTGACCTGACGCCACCTTCCGAATTTTCCTACTAGAACCCCTCTCCTCGGTTACACCCCCACATCAAGCATTATTCTCCCACGTTTCCTGCTTCCCAGTTTCCTCCTTGAGTCCACAACGAACTTCCACCCACCTTCCACCTCACCATCGTAGGTAACCCCCTTCAAGGGGATAACTCCTGTAAAATATCCCCGCAATTCGCACATACCCCACTACTCCCCATTGGCCGACCACCATCATACCTCATATTACACTGTCTGCACGCCTCCGGATCCTCACTCTCCCCCCACCTGCGCCCCTCGACTCACCTCCTCCAGACCTCCCTTGGTACCCATACTTACCTCCGTCTGAACACCCGTCGTGCACTTACCACTCATGATATAAATATTATGTAGAATCTAATGACCGAAAACACCAAGGCAACAAAAACACGAAAAAAGGTAACTAACGTAGACAAACAGCAAAATTGGAAAAACCTATCAAATAAACCTCCTTATTACACCCTACGATCCTCCCAAACACATAAACAAAACAAAATAAATAAAAACTTCCCTGAAATAAACTAATATTCAAAAAAATACTTATAAACAGATCTGAGTAGAATATCCTCTTCTCTTCGTGAATAGTATTCACTTCCCACCAGTAGTAGGTAATGAGAGGGACCGGATGCTGGATTGACACTTTTGGATTGGAGTGAGAACAAGACACCAACGAGTGCAAGCTCGGATAACGGGACTCGGTTTATATTAGTGCTGGACTGAGATTTGGTGGGCTCTCATAACTAATCCGCGACAAGGTGATAGGTTGACAAGTTATTCACTTTTCTGAGTGGCAGGAGTGGACTCGTGTAATTGTCATGGAAGGCACGAATATTTTGCAGTCGGACATGTTGTTAGACTGTCCTTTGTGAATTATCGTCCTCAACCTAACTTGGTCTGGAGCTCGTCCAAGGCAGCCACATGACTTGGTCCCCTGTCAAACACACATACGATTATATCAGCCTTTGTGTTTGTGTTTGAATGGGGCCATTTCAGCGGCGCCTGGGTGTCCTTGAAGTCCGACCATCACGTGCACACACTCTGATGTTATAATAGACGTTGGTACATTAGACACGGGGAGAAATTAATTTAAACAATACTGAGAAAGCACAATGTTGAACATGCCTTGTTTCTCCCCGCCTTTATCTTCTTTGTTCTCTCTTACTCTTCTATGTTTTTTTCCAATAGGGAGAGGCAGGAAGACAGCCAATCTGGCTATGCCTTTCCCTGCCAGTATTCACCTTAAACATTAATATTATCTCTTATTGTGTATGCGCCTTATTATTGTAAATTGGATATTGTAGATTTGTGCACATTTGTCAGTTCTGTATTTGCTATGTATATCGGTGAATAAAATATCTATCTACAAGTAAATAAACCGTTTGAGTGACAGGAGTGAATTCGTGCTAATGGTGAAAGGGTGACACTGATTATATATGCTTATCTCGAGATCTCGACTTAGTTTCTCGAGATATTATCTCGAGATCTTGAGATTCTTGAGATAATTTCTCGAGATCTTGAGATATTATCTCGAGATCTTGAGATATTATCTCGAGATCTTGAGATACTTTCTCGAGATCTTGAGATATTATCTCGAGATCTCGAGATAAAAAAATAGTATTGTGGGTGGCCTAAATCAGCTACCGTACAAATGAGTTGGACCGGTTCAGTGGAAAAATGAAATATTCCTGGGAAAAATACATATTTTTATATGTTTATATTATTAATACTTCACGATGTTTAGTAAATTGTGAAGGCGCATTTGAAGAAATGTTCATACGGTCAGGCGGGTCAGCCCCTTCCCAAAGATCCAACGGGCTAGGTGAGAAATCGGCGAAAAGTTGCCTTCTCCGGTGAACGGCGAATAGTTTTGCTAACAAAAAACATTGGCGGATATAATAAATCGGATAATTATCGCTCGTAAACCATATTCAACTGTGCACTATCTTGTCCGACTAAATGTTTTTCGGCCTTTTCTGCGACTTCCCCCAGTTATCACGAACAACCCAAGGGCACTCAACGGTCATGTAATACACCACTGTAAAGCTTATTCATTATTCCCCCTTCCATTGATACTGGGTATTGTTGGATATGTTGTGTGAATCAAATTTGAGTTGGGTATAACGAAGATGAGTGCTATCGTTTTCGAAAAGCGAGTTGTGTACCTTGTTAATATTTATATACCATTACTGGGGCACGTCAGCATAGATTCAGAAAATGGTATCAAATATCATTTTTCTTTCAATTTCCCAGCTTGTGCCGAGTACCTGTGCACTCTGTCAATGGGAGGTGACATTACCTATAATCCTCCCTCTCCGGGAAATCCCCAGTATTTTTTTATTGGTAATAAATATAAAACTTATCACTGGAAGAAAAGTTCCTCAACTCTCAATATACATTTGGTAGCGGTCATTGTGACTGACACAGCATGCCGAAGTTTGCACGGTGAGAGTAAAGTAGGCTATGTGTTCAGTGTCAGTGGTCAATGATCATATTCTTCATGGTTTATTACTCTTATGAAAAGAAATATTCTGTCTGATTTCTTTTTCAGTTCCATTATAATACAGCTCTAATTTCCATCAAGACCATGTTGCAGACTGGCAGTGGTTTTCTATTTGTATGGTCGTAGTGTCATGCTTTTGTATATGCTTTCAATAATAATATGCATTTCTTTGGTATGGCACTATTGTCTACATTTGAGCAGCGCAATGAAGAGTGGACGAAGAAATCAGAAACAAACAGTGTAGCCTTGTGTAAAAAAAAATCGTCATTAGTGACTATCTCACGAGTAACAAAATATTGTCACTGCTATTAATTAAACATACACATGCCAATCACTGTAATTATAACACACCAGAGCCCTGCCTCCCCTTTTCGCCACATATACCGCTTAGAAAAACTACCCGACCCCTCTTGTGGAGAATGGAATGGTTTAACGCGCCAAAGGCGCGCAGGGACGGTATGGGGAACATGCCCCTTTCGACCCTCGTTGGCTGTATAATTTTGTCATGTCAGACCGTGGTAGAGGAGGGAAAGAGTAAAGGTGTTCAGCGGCGTCTGTGTCTCCTGCGGTTTTTCTTGGTGGGAGGAGGATGTGTTGGAGAGATAGATGTTGGTGGCGTTGTTGGATCTGGAGGATTAGTAGGTTCCTTGGTAGTGAATGGCCTGATCCTAGCTGCTGTTTCTTCTTGAGATTTCCAGGAGTTTTTTAAATATATTGTGAGGATTGTCCTGACTGAGTGTGCTGGGAACTTTCTGGATACATAGAAGCTATATTCCTCTTGGGCTTTGGCTCGGATGTTGTCGTCCTCGATCTCCTCCCCAAGGAATGCCTCCGTGGACTCCGGGAAGCTCTCCTCCTGGTCGGACCCCTGGTCCAAAGAAGCCGGAGAAGCAAGAGCTGGAGGGGTGGAAGGTGCGTCATCTGAGACAGCTTCCTGCACCGTTGACAGAGCATCCTCCTCCATCTCCTCATCAGTGAAGAGTCTGATGAGCTGGAGAATGAACTTTAGCCTGACGACCCATAGTCCTCCGGACCCTCCTCCTGGAAGGGGGGTACCGTGCTGGACAAGAGTTGTTCAGGGGTGACAGGGGTTGCCCTTTTGACGCCCTCACTTGCCTCCTTCTCTTCCTTTTCCTTCTTCTTCTTCTTCTCCAAGAACTTCGTCATTCGGCGGGCATCTCGACGTCTGGCGGAGGGTCCCTTCTTTCTCGTCCTCTTCTTCTTGGTGGCTGTGCTACTCCGGCGGCCTTCATCCTGCTTATCCGTGTCACTAGGAGGGTGACCAGTGTGAGGGGAAATCCCCTCACGAAAGGTGCTACACCTCTCCGAGGACGACGGTTCAGATTCTCTGTCAAAATCCATTGTCAGGTGAATTTTACCCTTGAGCACCTGGATACTCCAGGTGGTGACAAGGGTAGCCTTCACTCTGACGAGTGTCTCTTGGATTACAAGTGGGAGCTCCATTGTCAAGTTGTTAGTACCTCGGAGTCCAAGGTGCGAATGTGTTGACCCCTCACCACCCTTTCCAATTAATAAAGGCTGCTATCAATCAAAAACACAGATATCCTGGGAATTTATTAAACCTGGTTACGTAATCAGGGAAGCTTTTCATTTAGTGGATGAAATGTCATCAGAAGGGACCGCTTTTCATTTAACGGATTTAATGTCATCAGAAGGGACCGCTCCCGCACCATTCAGTAGCCCTTTTAATAAAAAAGCTATTTGAAACATAAATCAATCAAAACTGATCACCTCGATGTGGAGGTGGTTGCCGTTGAAATAACAGCCGATAATAAAAAATAGCAATCATTTGCTATTATAACCCCTCTGATAAAACAGTCAGTAACGAGGTGTTTGGATTTTTCTTATGTAAAAACAAGAATTGTATATACATGGGAGACTTCAACGCAAAACACATATACTTCGGGCGTAAATCCACTAATCGAAACGGTAATGTCCTATTTGGCATCACTGAAAATCTTAGCCTATAAGGCATTTGTGAAGACTCATCCGATACCTATATAACCCCCACTCCACCGCTCCGACATCCCAGACCTTATAATAACAAACTACTCCCTAGGTAAAAACGTCATCGACCACAAGGTGGGAGATGACGACCTGGGTAGCGACCATCTACCAATTCATGCCATAATCAGCTTCGGGTCTGGACCAGTATGCTATCCCCCTAATCTCAAGGAATCTGAACAAAATAAACTGGGACCTATACCGCGACATACTCGATGCCAAACTCGCAACATGGAAACCGCAAATGCGAGTGATATTGATGACCAGTGCGCTGACCTCAGCAACATAATCAACTCCCCCTAAACGAAATCTGTCCCAAAGAGGAAGTGCACCCCTGAAGACGAATCATCTCAGAGAGCACGCTCACTCTAATAAAAACAAAACAAATAGCCCTACGCTAGGTTAAATCTGAAAAAGACCCCACCAAGCGAATAGAACTCAAAAGAGTCTACAACCGCCTTCATGGCGAGGTAAAGGAAGCACTTAAGGCCGAACAACAAAACAACTGGCGGAGGGCCACATCCAACCTGAACGCGACAAAAGATGCCAGAAAATTTTGGAACACCTCCAAGGTGCTCACAGTTCAAAAAAGCAATCCCAGACAGTCCAAACCGCTCAAAAAATCTGATGGCATCCTCACCGCCAGCGACAAAGAAAATGCTGACACCTTCGCGGAACTACTAACTGTACTAAGCAATACTCACCGATCCCACCTTGGGCCAGAATATAACGAATCAGTCATGAACATAAACGACAACTTCGTAAACTCACACCCAGAAGTATACCACGATCCCTATTTCGGCAACGAACAACAAGAGGAAGGTGATGATAAAAAAAATGCATAAGCTATTCCTCACCGGGAGAGGACGAAATCAGCTATAAAATCCTCAAACAAAGTCCTAACTCTTACATAACCAGACTAGAAACCGCGTGCCTCACCCATGGCTGTTTTCCAAAGTGCTGGAAAACAGCCATAGGGGTCATGATACCCAAACCCGACAAAGATCTCACCAAACCAGTCAACTACTGCCCAATAAGCCTCCTTAGCTGCATCAGCAAGGTATTTGAGAAAATCCTTGCCAATCGACTCAGGAGTCACCTCGAGGAAACTAACTTCTTCAACGACTGGCAAAGAGCCTATAGGCACCACAAGGAAGGCATGGAACACCTATCGCATAGTAGAACTCATGAAAAACGCAATCGAAAACAATAATCTGGGTGCCACCATTCTGCTTGACATAGAAAACTTTTGATTCAGTCTGGCACAACGGCATCAGATACAAACTCATTAAACTCAACATCTCCAAAAAATTACAGACTTCTCCCTCCTTCCTACATGATCGCGAAATCAAAGTTAGAGTCAACAGAGAAATTTCAAAAAGTATCCCACTTGTAGCCGGCATTCCCCAGGAGTCAGTACTCAGCCCACTCCTGTTCATAATATATGTAAACAACCTCAAAATCACATTGGAACGTGGCCAAATCTCACATTTTGCAGATGATAAAGGCCTATAGGACTCAAACAGCCACCCCCCCCCACACCCCTGCGCCTCTAAAAATCTCTCCAAAGCACACAACAAAACCCAGAGGATAACCTTCTCCACCAGGAGACGAAAAACAAGACTTCGATCGATCTCCAACTAAAAGGCAAACCCTCCCAAAGTGCACCGAAGCAAAATTCCTTGGAATCACCCTCGACTCGAGACTCAGCTTCACAAAACATACCAACAATGTAGCCACAAGAGCAACCAAACGAATAAACTTACTTAAGATGCGAAGGGGCACCACCTGGGGGCAAACAAAACTGTACTACTCAAGTTGTACAAGGCCTTCATATGACCAGTAATTGAATACGTGGCCCTGGTCCTGACTGATACCTACAAGACCAATATTGCCAAACTCCAAGAGTCCAGAGCCAAGCACTGAGAATAGCCCTCCAAGCCCCATATGACACCCCTATCAAACTTCTCCAAAGGGCCAAAATCCCAACCGTCAAAGACTGCCTAGCCACGCTAGCTGCCAAAACCTAGAACGGTTCGAAGGCAGCACACTGACACCTAAACTCAAGGAAATATGCGACAGTAAACAAAAACCCCAAAATTTGCCCAAAAAATAACTAAAATGGTCAAAACATTAAACGGAGAGAAGAACAGGAAAGTAACAACCTCGGGTGTGGTATTGCATGTAAACCTGCTATCTGCTCTATACAAGAATAAAAATAGAAAATGACGTCCCCGAAGGGGTCTTTTGTGCACTGGTAGCCTTTACCAGTCCCACTGGTGCAAGCAGTCCGAGTACAAATATATGCGACAGTGTCAAGGCAATACACTCATGGGGTCTTGGCATCTCATAGGCTGTGATTCTTATGGTATATTTAATACTCGAAGTTAATCAAGACTCCCAGCTGATGTCATGAATAGTCCTAGAATTTCCATTTACTGAAATCGACGGCAACTGACTGCAGAGGATGACATTTGTTATGCACAGTCATGATAGCAATAAGAATGTCGATTTATGCCAGGATCATTATTTAAAATGCTTACTAACATTAATAAAATTATGTAACTTTTCAAAAATTTGTTTACTAATGCTTTGACTGTACCCAACACATCCGTTTAGCAATATATCTGTATCAATAAAATGAGTTATTTCACCTACAGTTAAAACTAGAAGTCCTGTCATGAAATGCGCACAAATATCACGTCGAGCTACGTGTTAATCTACGCGTTATGACCATAGTAAGGCTATCAAATTCTGTACATATGGCCTGTGTACACGCAATGTTTCAGCCAATGGACCTCCGTGTAATAAAATGGAAATCAATTCCACTTCTTTTTTATTTTCCAAGCATGACCAAGATATTGGTTTCTCTCCACTTGTTAAGCATCAAATCGATGTGCTTGATGAAATACCTTTTACATAAATTATTATCAGCAGGAGTTATACATCGTTCACATAGTCCATGGGCATCAAATGTTGTCCTTGTAAGGAAGAAAAATGGTGAACTTCGCATGTGCTTTGATTTTAGAGATTTAAATAAATGAATGTAAACTATGTTCTGCCAAGAGTAGAAGAATCTTAGATTGTCTTGGTGGTTCAAAATATTTCACAGTTCTTGATATGAAGTCAGGGTACCACCAAGTGGAAATTTTGGAAGAGCATAAGAAAAGGACTGCTTCTACTGTTGGACCATTAGGCTTCTTTGAATATAATAGAATGCCATTTGGATTGAGCAATTCTCCAACAACTTATCAGAGACTAATGGAGGATTGTTTGGATGGCTTACATTTAAATATATGTCTAATATACTTGGATGATTTAATTGTATTTTCGAAAAACCTATGAGGAACATTTGGAATGGCTCAATTTAGTCTTTGAATGACTAAAAGAATGTGCATTAAAATTAGCTTCATCTAAGTGCAAACTGTTCCAAGAAAAGGTTGTGTATGTTGGCTATATTGTTTCAGAAAATGGCATCGAAGCTGATCCAAGCAAAATAGAGAAAATAAATATTTGGCCAAGGCCAGTTAATTCAGATCAGGTTCGACAATTTCTGAGTTTTGCAGGTTGTTATCGCAAATTTGTAAAAGATTTCTCAAAAATAGCAAAACCACTAACAGACTTGTTACCACCCACCAGTTTACCAAAGAGACATAACCGGTAAAATACAGTGAAAAAGAATTGAAGCTGGGGTGTTCAAAAAGATTGTGTTTTTTACAAAATTGAAAGAGCTTCTTTCCACACCACCAATTCTTGGTTATGCAAACTGTAATTTACCTTTTGAATTACACATAGATGCTAGCCATCATGGTTTAGGTGCCGTGTTATATCAAATCAATGATGGATGTCATAAAGTTATTGCTTTTGTAAGTCGTGGATTAGGTAATTCAGAAAAAATTATCCTGCACACAAGTTGGAATTTTTTTTTTTAAAATGGGCTGTAACAGAAAAATTCCATGACTATCTACATGGAAATAAATTTACAGTGTTTACAGATAACAACCCATTAATATATGTATTGACATCTGCAAAGTTAGATGCAACAGGGCACGGGTGGTTATCGGCATTAGCGCCTTATAATTTTGATATTGTATACAGACCTGGTAAAAGTAATGCTGATGCTGATGGTATGTCCTGACTGCCACAATTGTTTGACAATACTGGACAAGAAACCATGACAAGAGATACAATATTTGCTATCTGTAAAATGTCTCGGATAAATAATCCCTTTGTTGAAAGCTTGTGTTTTTCAACAAATATTACCAACGTTTTAACAGAGAGTACAGGGCAAGACATTAGTGAGATGTCTTATAAAGACTGGAGATTATTCCAAGAAAATGATGCTATTATTCAACCATGGATGTCTGCAGGATACAAAGGTGAACAAGTATAAGTATTTGGTTGAACCACATTATTTAATACTGCAGGTCCATGGCCAGTTCGAGGACAAACGGCAGGGGGAGGCTCACCATTGTTCAGATATTCATAAGCAGCATATTCCCAGGGTAATGGGTACATAGTGTCTACAAAGGGAGTGACAGAAATTTCTACCGGATCACTCAGTTGGTGTTCTGCCTCCTCATCCGTTTGACCCCTACAATGATGCTCTGTACCAGTTGTTTCACTTTCGTCAGTATCTACTGTTTCACTACTACTTGAGTCACTCATTGTAATCACTGAAAACACAAATAATATTGTTCAACATTAGTTCATCAGTTAAGTTAAAGTTATTGTTGTCATAGTATTGTCTCGTTTTCGCACTTGCTTCTCCAGTATCTATGTCATAGTTCACAGTCGGGTATAACTGAGGAGGAGATGAGGATGCTTGCGGTTGGTCCTATCTCACTTTTGTCTTTGAGTCTCTTGTATCTTTTACTAATTGTTTCAAGATTGTCACTATTTCACCTGAAGGTGGTGTCATAGGTTGTGGAGTAGTTGTTGGTTGTCTCATAGTTGTATATAAAGGATCATCATCATCATTAAATGCAACATTAGACATTCCACATACATCAGCAGAAAAATTAGAACTTTACTTTCGTTTATTCTTATAACGCAAGATAATGTTACGCAACTTAATATGGCCTTGTGCCCTGATACATCTTATCAATAAGTATATCCCCAAAATAAGAAACATACATCCCACAAAATAAGCCCACTTTGGTACTTCAAATGGTTCTATCAGGGTTAACTGTAGTTTATCTAGTTCGCTTAATAGGTCATCCATTTTTAATTCATCTAAATGTTTAATAGATTTCGGAATCGCAAAACTGTTGTTCTTGTAAAGGTTTTTTGTGGGCTTCTTCTCCCACACATTTTTGTCTGGGTTTTAAAACTGTGTCTAATGGAAGAACCACATCTCTGGCATATAACAGATAATAGGGCGAGAACCCAGAGGACTCGCTTCCATTAAATCTGATAGCTGCCAAGAACTGGTTCAGGAATAAATCCCAGGTCTCCAATTCTTTATCAGACATTTTTGCTAAAACATCATTCAAGGTCCTATGGAAATGTTCGACCTTCCCATTAGATTGGGGGTGATAGTGAGATGTTTTCACATGATGAATTTTTAAATGTTCAGTCAAATATCTCATTATCTCATTACAGTTCGCTGATCCATTATCAGTTAATAGTTCAAGTGGGCAGCCAAATCTTGGGAAAATTTGATTGATCAATAAATTTGCAACTGTTTCTGCTCTTTTATCTGGTACTGGAAATGCTTCAGGCCAACCTGAGTACAAATCAATAAAAGTAACTATGTACTTATTTCCCAATAAAGTATTTGGAAAAGGTCCACTCATATCCAAAGCAATCTTCGCAAATGGATAACGTGGTTGATCGGCTTCTTGCATAGGTAATGTAACCCTTTTTGTGATTCTTGCCCTAAACACAAGGCATTTTTCAACATATTGGTAGATGTTTTTGTATAAATCAGGCCAATAATATTTCCTACTAACATTCCAGTACACTTTATCTACTCCCAAATGTCCTAAGTCATCATGGTATTGTCTTAGTACATCACCTTGTAAGTGTTCAGGTATGTATAACCTCACCCTGGGGTTGTCATCAGTAGCACTAATGTAGTATAATATTCCCCTTATCATCAAATATCTACTACCTATATTAGCTGGGATATTATCACTTAAGTATTTCTTCTGTATTTCCATAAGTCGAGCATCTTTTTCTTGCTCCACTTTCATGTCTAAATCTTTATAATTTATTTCTTCAGGTTCCATAGGGGAACCTTGTTGTTCAACTGTCACATGTGCATATTGTTTAGGGTTAATTCTATCACTGTTTATTACTCCTACCTTTAGTGTTTTCTCAGACTCTACTTGATCCATCTGATAATCTGGATCAGCATTTGCTATTCCTTCAGGTAGCCTTGACAGCAAGTCAGCACAGGTGTTTTGTTTTCCAGGTAAATATTCAATCTTGCAATTATAACTCGCTATTTTTAAAGCCCACTTTTGAACTTTCGCATTGTTTTGGGGTTGTTTCAACATGTATTGTAATGGAGCATGGTCTGTTTAATAACAAACCGAGCTCCATGCAAATAATTGTCGTACTTGTCCAATGCATAAGATATAGCAAAAGCTTCCTTTTCAAAGGTTGACCATTTCTGTTAGGTGTCACCTAATTTGTGTGACAAAAATACAATTGGTTTCTCATCTGGTACTCCTGGAATCTGACCTTCCTCACCTTCACAAGGCTGAGTTAATACTGCCCCTACGCACGAATAAGATGCATCAGTATATAAGACGTAAGGTTTTTGTGGGTTAGGATATGAAAGGTGTGCTACTTGTGTCAAGCTTTCCTTCAGGTATTCAAATGCTTTTTGATGGGTTTCTTTCCAATGAAATCTAGCATGCTTTTTAGTCAGTCCTACCAATGGCTGTGCTATTTCACTAAAATTTGGTATAAATCTTCAATAGTAAGAAACCATTCCCATGAAACTTCGAACCTCGGTCACTGTTTTTGGAGGTACTAATTTTCTTATGCCCTCGACCTTTGTGGGTTCAGGTTTGATGCCATCTTGACTTATGACAAAGCCAAGGTAAGCAGTTTCACTCTCAAAGAAAGTACACTTTTTAGCTTTTAATTTTAATTTGTGTTGCCTCAGTCAGTTGAATACTTGCCGAATATGTTCACTATGCGACTTTTCATCTTTACTAAAAGTAAAATTGGTCCAAATATGAAAGTGAAAAGTCCTCTAGTCCTTGCAGGATTATGGTCATCAGCTGTTGAAATTTGCTTGGTGCATTGACCAAACCAAAAGCCATTACATTGAACTCATATAGCCCTTTATGACACGTGAATGCAGTCTTATGTCTATCGGCTTCGCTCATCTTGACTTGCCAATAACTGGACTTCATATCAAGTGTCGTAAAGTATTTACAACCATTAAGTAGGGTAACTATGTCATCAATCAAAGGAAGCGGCCAACACATGGTCCTCGTAACTTGATTCAACCAACGGAAATCCACGCAACACCGTTTAGAGCCATCTTTCTTGTCCACTAAGAGGCAAGGGAAGCTCCAAGCACTGTTTGAGCTTCAGATTATGCCAGTATCAAGCATCTCCTGGATTGCATCATCCATAATTTTTCATTTTGTAAGTGGTACCCTATATGGTCGACTTTTAATTGGCTTGGAGTCACCTGTATCAATCTTCATGGTGACTGTGTCTGTCTGGGTTAAGTCCTTATCACTTTGAGCAAATAAATCTAGATTCACATGAATTAATTTTAGAGTTATGTCCCTTTTATCAGCTGGCACCTTGATATCTTTTTCATCAAGTGTTTTCTCTGGTTTCGGCCCATATGAATTTAATTTTCTAAAAACTTTTTCCATTTTGACTACCTTTTTATCTTGTGCTACAGGTTCTATCTTTCCCACAATACATCCCCTCTTTAAAGAATAGTGTTTGTTAGTGCTATTCACTAACATCACAGGAATATGTCCTTCATTGTTACTTACCACACTATTGCTAACAAGTAAACCTGGTTGTTCAGTTATGTAACCTTGCTTTAAATAATCAGAGTCAAAAGTTGAGCAGGCCCCTATGGCCTTCACTATACAGACACAAGTGGTCTGAGATTTAAGTTCAATTTAATTTACCAATCGAGTCAAACAACTAACATGTAAGTCTTTCACTATAGGTATAAGCTGTCCCTGTAATTTTAATTTTCTAAGTTTAAAATAAATGTTCACTCCATTATCATTGATCCAATCTAAACCAAGTAATACACTTCGATTAAGTTCATCTAAGACTAAGAACTCATGCACCTGCAAAATTCCATTGATCGAAAAATAAAGTTTAACTAGACCCCTGGGTCTAACATCATTTCCAGTTACTCCCTCAATTCGAGGCAAAGTATTTCTATCCCCCAATAACCTTGACCTATACCTTAAATTTTTCCAAAATTTTGTGCTAATGCAAGAAGTTTGAGCTCCTGAATCTAATAAAACTCTCACTCATTGCTTTCCTATGTTAATCATGACACTATCTAAAGAAGCTGGTCCATAATTAACATTTACTGTTTGTGAAGTCTATTTTGGGTGTTTAGCTTTACTTCCTGTTGTAGTAGGAAGTTGTTTTGATTGACTTCCTGTTCCATTTTTAGAAGTTTCAGGTTGCCTTCCTGTTCCATTTTTAGAAGTTTCATAATTTTGAAGATTTTTTGGTTTCACTTCCTGTTTACCCTCTACTTTCAGTTTTGTAGTTTGCTGAACTTTACACTGTTTTGGTTTCGGTTTAGTCTGATTGTTTACTTGCTGTTTCTGTTTCTGATTTCCAGGGGTATTCCCCTGAGATTTTATCTCAGTTACTGGTTTTTGATTTTCTAACAATTTCTGTTTTTGATTTTCCCTGTTCAATGGATGATTTCTGGGATATCTTTCATAATAATAATTATTTTTCCTCATATTTGCCAGTTCTATTGGACTGAAATGTTTTTCCGGAAAAATACGATTACAATTTTTTGTAAAATGTGTGCCCTGCCCCCATTGTGGGTATCTGTCACACATTTTAATCCCCTCACAATACCGAGTAAAATGATTCTCACTTCCACATTTTTCACACTCATGGGGAAACCATGGGTTAATTTCAAGTGGTTCTTGGGTTACACTTGGAGTGGGGTCTCTCCTTGTTCTAGCAATTGGCTCAGCAATTGACTCTAGAACAGGGTTAACTGTTTTTGTTTTACTAGTTTTGGGGTTAACATTTACACTAGAGTTTGAGACTTTCTTTGTTTTACTGTTAGGTTTAGTTTCCTTCCTTCGAACTTGTTGTCTGTTAGTTAAAGGAATAGTTCTTAAGTTCATTTTACAAGTGTTAATATGATGTCCCTCAGTATTACACCTTTTACAGTATACCAATTTTCCCTGTTTTACAGTAGGGGTTACTATTTGTTGAACACTGAGTCCCTGTTTCATGGGTTGTCTATTTCTAAGTCCTGAGTTTCTAACATGCCTCTTTCCATTAATTTCACTGTATTGTCTATTAGTATATATTAATTTTCCAGATTTTACAGTTGGTGAACTTTTAATATGAGGTGAGTTATGCATTCGTCCCATTTTATTACTATTTCTACTATAAATTTTGTTACGTAACTCAGTACATGTAGTATTTTGTGCTAATTGTGTTTTATCCCAATTCTGTTTTCTATGAAAATTTTCTGACTGCTTCATAGAATTGGATTTATCCGAATATGGATTATAAATAACACTGGGGTGAGTATTTGAATACTGTCTCTTGCAATTATGAACAGAATAATTTGAATCTGAATTTATTATCTCCTTACACTTTTGACATTTCCTTAGGGTGACTGTATTGATTGAGACTCGACCCGTTATCCTACAAGGATCGAGTTTTACTTGTTTAAATTAACCCTGCAAGAGGCGGCATAGTGCCCTACCTGATCACAGTGAAAGCAAGCTCCTGGACTGAATTTAGTCTGTCCCACACCGTCGGTACATGTTTGTTGTTGTTGAGGTGGGGCCTGCACCTCTAGCGTTCTCACTTGTCGCACGATTTTCACCCTACAATCGCGTTTGTAGTGCCCTGGTCTCCCACAGAGATGGCAAATGGGTCTGGGGTATCTGGGGTATTGATTAACCCTTTGCTGAACAAACTTTTTGTTTTGATAATGTTGGTTTTGATATCTCAGCTGATCTTGCCTATATTGTTGACCCTGACTATATGGCTTTTGAATTCGATAATTTTGTCTCCCTGTAGTTGCTAAATGCACGTAATTTTTCTGTCACGTTGCATCAACCTCCTTGGGGACACCTACATTTCCCGGGCTATCATCCCTTTTTGGATACTCATAATTTTGTAGGCCTCCTGCCTCTCCCCGGGCTTTATGCTTGTGTTTCACTCCTGCTTCAAATATGGCCATTGACATGGCTTTGTTGAGTGTCGAGGGCACCTTTGTAATTAATTTTAACTGCATGTCGGGCTGACATAGCCCGTCAGTAAAATAATTTGCCAACATTTTCTGTTCAGATTCCCTGTCAATTTGTTTTCCATACACGTCCTTGGCAAGATCGAGTAATCGTTCGCCATAGGACACTATGGTCTCGATTTTCTCTTGCTTCATATGGCACAAATAACTTCTCGCCATACTCTTGTCAATTATTTCCGAATATCTCCCCTTGAGTTCCTTCTGGAGCTCTTCCCACCGTATCTCGGGATTCCGTTCAATTTGCCTCAGAATAAAATCACTGACCTCATAGTCGCTGGTTTGGGCAGCAATAAATTTTCTCTGTGATGGAGGAATGTTATTAGTTGTCCAATACAGGTTCAAGCTTTCAATCTACGCATGATAATTCTATGGGTTACTGTCAAATCTGGGGATATGGGCGTGGAGAGCCTGAGTTTGCATCGCGTGAGCTGTGGTAGCAGCATTTCTGCTACTAGCCAGAATGGTTTTGTGCAATTTCGTGATAGCCTGAGCAGCTGTGTCACTGTTTGCTTGGCTCAAATCGAGCTCAGTAATCTCGCGTTCACTGTCCTTCCACGTTTTCATGTTTGCAAGTTGTATTTGTAATTCAACAATCTGTTGATTTAAGACTTGCGTTTGTTCTTGGAAAACTTTTGCTTGCTTTGCGTTTTGCTCAGTTAAATCACGTTCAAGTTTTTGCATTTGTTACTGCAAGGAAGGCCTTTCAGCATCCAACAACCGCTGGTGACATGCATTCACGTCGTCCAGCTGCTGCTGCATTTCCTGAAGTTGCTGGCTTGCAATTGCTTCAGCCCTTTGCCTAATTTGAATTTCATCTATGTTTCTATCCATTTTTCTGCTGATTAAATATGGAAAATATCAAAATGTTACACTTACAGTTTTGTTGACTGTTTTGAATGTTGTTCCACCACGTTCCTTCTTCCAGGAATTTGCACTTTTTCATGAGTACTACACAATTCATACTGTCATGCACTATTACTATGACGCATTTTTGTTTTCCACCACTGCGTGTGTTTGTTCTACACTGTATTTGTTTCCACCACTACGCACGGTCTGTTACCTGTACAGTTGTCGGTACTGGTAAGCTCTGGGGGGTCGGTTGAGTCGCTGGCTACTGGTTTGTCGTTGTGCACTGGTACTTTACAGTTTATGGTCACTGATTTTTGCAAAATCTGCAGACACGGCACCAATATAAATATTCGTCTGTTGCGGAATAGAAGGAAAAGTTTATCGATCTAGGATCGTCAAGTTTGATTTTTCCATGTTGTGTTTACTGGGGGTTCTGTGAGGATCCACCAGCCCATAGCATTTGAGTTTCCTTACCAGACGATATCAGACACAGGCTCCAGATTCTGGATTCAGCAACTTCACGAACTTGTCGTGTATAAAACAATGGAAGACCAGTTCCATGTTATCTACTATTTTATTTAAGATCAAAGATAATTCATCGCGACTAAAAGTCGTTGTCCCTGGCATCAACAAGCAATGTTACAAAAGTTCAGATCTTACACACTTTGGCAGCATCTAGGTTTCTTCTGGTGGAGCAGTCAGTGTTCTTTCAGGAGCCAGGAGACAACTTGTCTAAGCAGTCAGAAATTGGTGCTTATATTCACCAGATTTCTGATGCAATACTTGGGGTTCATGACGACCATCAGCAGTTTCTCCCCGACCTCAGGGAAACTGAGGGAAAGTCCCCTGATGTGGCAGTCGCCATTTTGTAGACTCTTATACTGCCATGCAGACTGTCGGTCAGTCTGCATGCAGTCCATGGAATCTTGACTCTAAAATAGTATTCCGCTGGGCACCAGTTAACCGGCGGAATGTCCCGGTGACTGATGCAACAATGCAAGTCAGTGTCCCCAGTTCAATGGGGAGTTTCACCAGGTACATGTTATGATTTGTTAGACAGTTCGAACGCCAACATCCCAGTAATACTGCCGAATGTTATTGTCCCATCTGTCAACAAATCCTCGAATGTTACTGCTTTGTTGACGATACTGGCTCTCAAAGGTATGCCTGGTATTGCCAACAGAACATCTGGCGTGTACCCACAGAGTACGTCTGTACTCTGGTCGCCAGTTTATACAATTCCATGTAATTTCATTATATTGTTTAATGCTGTTTCAAAACTATGAAAATCAGCGTAGAAGTTAAATAAACTCGTGTCTAATGAATTCGCCAATAAAGTCCCCAAGAGCTCGAGCTCTTACCCGAGCTGACAAGTGTCATTAACCCCCTGTGGGCTCACTTCGCAACAATATTACATTGGAGAATTGCTATGATTTTGATTGGTAAACTGACACCCACCGATAGAAAAGCTCTTCAACTATGGGATGGCTGATCAGGGAGCATCAACAAGATGTATCAGCAAAGAAAACCTGTCATCTTCAATACGGAAGGACAATCTGAATCATTGGTTACTGCAACGTCAACTTCACATAATGTAGAACATCAGGTAATGACTATACTGGTATCTAAACCTCCGGTTTTGGATCTACAAGAAAATCTCAGCATTATGATTGCAAATACACCCAGAAGTACTATATCAATCACATCCTCAAATCCTACGTTAATGGCAATAGACAGTCACTTCCACTTGGACAGAACTCGTCATGAACTGAAAAATGTATCTATTGCATCGATTGAAGATTTATTGCATTATATGCGAAAACAACCTACCATTCCGGAAAAGCTTGTCGCTGGAATAGATATTCACTGTGATCCGGAAAACTACGACTTCCCATTGCCTGATAGCTCATCTTCTTGGAAGGTCACTATTGGAATGCATCCTAAAAAGCTAACAACATCCAGATATTGTCAACTCAAAGATCTCATCGAGTCACCAAAAATCGGTGCTGTTGGGGAAATTGGACAAGATCTTACAGCAGATAAGAAGTATTGGAAGAAGCAGGAGGAAGTCTTCGAAGAATTATTGGACTTCTGTATCAAAAGAAAACCTATCATTCTACATGTCCGTGGTTTTAACCATATAGATACTGCTTCACTCTTTTCCAAATTCTTCTTTTAAGTTTGGATTTAATCGGATTTCATTTCACACATATTCTCGAATTCAGTTGTCAATGAGGGACGAAGTGTTTTATTGGATTAAATATATACACTTATGAAGTAACGCGAATGAAGATATCAAAAGAAACAAAAGGGAAAAAAATAAGTGGGGAATTCACAAGAGGATATTTTCGGTCAGTTGCTTTGAGACAGGTTGTGTCAAACGTCACGGAAAGTTGGACTGTTCAGTGAGGGGCGATTTATCTGGGGCGCTCCGGGGCGAGCACGATGCATGACAATGACAAGTTCAAGTGACAAAAAGATTGCGGTCCAACACTGACAGCAATTTCCGCAAATTTTTTTGCAAACTTCAAATGATTCACTATGGGACTACCCTTGCCTGTGTTTATTCAGAAGGACACAATCATGTTTTGGAGGAATTGATCATGTTAGTTTCTGGTCCTCCGCCGGGAATCGAATCGTCGGCAACCCCGCCTGGCAATCCGGAGTCCAACGCCTAAACCACTGGGCCATTGCACACCCCTAAAAGCGATGTCTGGAGTCCAGTATTTTAGCTGAAAGTTCTCATAATTACTTGGTTCAACTATCCTTAGTTGGCGGGGTTACAATGCGATGTGGAGGCTACACAAGAAATGCCTTTGTATCGAGAAGTCATGGGCTTATTTTCCAAATTTTCTCCGATGATACCGGGCCGCACCATGTTTCGACTCGGTGTGAATTCTTGGGACCCCCCCCCCCCCCCCTTCTCCTCCTGGTGAAAACATTAACGTAGCTTGCAGCGAGAAGCTCTCCTCGACGGACTTACCAAATGTAACGATGGGGAAGGGGAGTAGACCCTGGGGGCTCGATCGCCCTTGCAAAAAAAAAAAAAAATATCCGACCTACCTACCTGGATTTTTTTTGAGTATGTAACCGGAAACAAACATGTTTTTTGGCCTAAAGCACTGACTTAACAAGAAAGTGGGTTTTAAGTCAGATAATACACTCGACACTGGGTATTCGGCCAGAGAATGCTCTCGGGCTTCGCCGTCGAACATTATCTGGTGAATACCCAGTGTCTCGTGCATTATCCTTGACATAATCACTGTGGGATATCATATAAAGTGACCCACAATTCGCGTGACCCACAGTGCTTATACAAAAAGAAAATTAATTATTAAAAATAACATATTTGACAATGTACAAAATATGCCTGTCTTCTTATTGAATTTTGACCCAAGTGTCCTTTTCGAGGCCTTATTACTCCAAGGCATTACGTGATCGGGATGATTTCTTTTCGTTTGATGTATTAGATTTTAAAAGCATATTCAGTTAGTGAATGCATCATATGGCATAGATATGTTGTCAGAAATATAGCTTCTTAGTGAATTTTGGCCTATGGACACTTTTTGGTGCACTATTACTCTGAGGCATTTCGTGATCGGACGATTTCGTTTCGTATCTTTAGTTAGTTTTCAATTTATGAGCAGATGGCGTGGTTATTGTTTCCGAAATATACATCCTTAGTTGATTTTGGCCGGTGGTTCCTTTTTGGGGCCTTATTACTCCGAGACCTTTCCATGTCGGGACGATTTCTTTTCGTTTCCCACGTTAGTTTCGAAGTAGCAGTAGATGGCGGAGATATACTGACCGAAATATTTAGTAGATTCCACCAATATGCCTTTGTAGATTCCACCCCAATGGCCACATTTCAAGGCCTTATTACTTCGAGGCCTTTCGTGGCGAGGATGATTTCCTTTCATTTTGAGGGTTAGTTGTCGATGTATCACAGATGCCAGTGGTATTTTGACCGAAATATTACTCCTTAGTGGATTTCGGTCCATGGGTCCTTTTTGAGGCCTTATCACCCCGAAGCCATTTGCATTCGGAACAATTTCTTTTCGTTTCTTGGGTTAGTTTGCGACATATCAGCTTATGGCATGGTTATTTTGCTCATAAAATTCCTGCATATTGAAATTCGGTTCATGGACTTATGCGAGGCCTTATCACTACAAGGCCTTTCATGGTCGAAACGAATTATTTTTGCGTCCAGGATTTCGATTCGATATTTCAGCGGAAGACAAGGTTATTTTGGCTGAAATATGCCTCTTTTTCAAGGCCTTATTACTCAGAGGTCTTTCAAGGTCGGGACGATTTCATATCATTTCATGCATTACTCTCGGTGTATCAGCAAATTGCAGGTGTATTTTGGCCGCGAAATATTCCTATTTCGTGGATTTCGGCACATGGGCCCATTTTCGAGGCCATATAACTCCGAGGCATGCCGTGGCGGAGAAGTTTTGATTCATTTCTTTGGTTCCTTTTCGGTGTATCAGCTGATGGCGGGGTTATTTTCCCCGTAATATGCCTCCAATGTGGATTTCAGTCCATCGGTCCTTTCAAGGCCTTATTACTCAGAGGCCTTTCAAGGTTGGCACGATTTCCTATTATTTCGTGGATTACTATCGGTGTGTCAGCAAATTGCAGGTGTACTACTTAGTGGATTTCGACCCATGGGCCCTTTTTGAGGCCTTATAACTCCAAGGCCTACCGTGGTGGAGACGATTTGTTTTCGTTTGTTTGGTTCATTTTCCATGTACCAGCTGATCACAGGGTTACATTGGCCATAATATGCCTCCTTAGTGGGTTTTGACTTTATTACTCCGAGGCGTGCCAAGGACGGCGCGATTTATTTTCGCTTCTTGGAGTAGTTTTCGATATATCAGCAAATGGAACGTGTTTTTTTTAAAATACTAATCGAATTATATTTAATCGGGAATTGGGAATAAGGAATAAGTAACGAACATGACATTGCTAGAATTTTCAAATTCAGTGTCTTGCCGCCCCGGCGATGACCGCTCTTTATTAAATATCCCGGGATAATTTTGCATTTATAATCAGAGTCTAGTCCCTATACAGAATATTATATAAAGATACGCAAGGTGCAAGGTGCAAGATGCGCACAGGGCTTTTACAAAAAAGAGTGGTGGAAAACGCATGTTTCATTTTGTATTTGACGATATGCGATTATTATTATCTGATCATAGGGGGAGGGGCGGTGGCTCAGTGGGTAGAGGTGCAGGCTGCAAGCCGAGAGGTCCTCGGTTCGAATCCCACCTGCGGCAACCGCGTTGTGTCCTTGGGCAAGACACTGCACCCCCATTAACCAATGCCAACACTGCTTGTGTAGAGTTAGTATGTTGGGGAGCTGACAGTTGCTCGCCGTTGCTCGGTGGTTCCCTCCAGGTACTCCGGCTTCCACCATCTGTAAAACTGTCGTGGTCATGATTAGCCATTGTGCAGAAATATATGACCTTAAAAACCAATAAATAAATAAATATAAATATCTGATCATAGTGGTTTTGAGCTTTCGGATAATACAGGCATACTTTCAGTTATTGGCGTTTAGTAACCACTTTTTCATTTCTTGCTTTCGTGTAGTTAAAAAATACTCTTGAAAAGGAAATTTAGTGCTAAATGACATTCAAAAACATGTTTTATAAATCGTGACCCTGAAATCGAACTATATACACCACGCTTAAAATTAGAAAAGGGAACTATATTTAATCACTGCGTCAGAATATATAATGTGACCCACATTCTTATATATACAGAATCACTGTGGGATACTATATAAAATGACCCACATTGTCAACTACATACAACCACTGTGGGATATTATATAAAATGACCCACATTGTTAACAAAATATAATCACTGTAGGATGTCATACACTTTGCGTGATTGGGATGATTTCTCCTCGTTTCGTGGGTCAGTTTTCGATGTATCAGCATAGGGCATAGAAATGCTATCAGAAATATATCTTCATAATGAAATTCGGCCCATGGGCCATTTTTGACACCCTATTATTCTGGGGCCTTTCGTGGTCAGACGAGTTCTTTTCGTATCTTTGGTTAGTTTTCGACGTATTAGCAGATGGCATGGGTAATTTGTCCGAAATGTGTCTCCTTAGTTGATTTTGGCTGTTGGTCGCTTTTTGAGGCCTTATTACTGCGCGACCTTTCGAGGTAAGGATGATTACGTTTAGTTTCCTGCTCAAGTTTTCGATGCAGCAGCAGATGGCGAAAATATTTTGGCCAAAATACACCTGCACAGTGCATTTCGGCCCATGAGCCTTTTCGAGGCCTTATTACTTCAGCGGCTTTCGTGGCCGAGGCGATTTCTTCTCCTTTCTTGGTTTAGTTAACGATTTATCAGCAGATGACAGGGCTATTGTGTCCGAAATATGCCTCCTTAGTGGATTTCCATCGATGCGCCCCTTTCAATGCCTTATTACTTCGAGGCCTTTCGTGGTGGGGACGATTTCATTTCATTTTGGCGTTTGCCTGTTGATGTATCAGCAGATGGCATGGTTATTTTGTCCGAAATATTCCTTTGAAGTTCGGAACGATTTCTTATCATTCCGTGGATTAATGTCGGTGTTTCAGCAAATGGCAGGTGCATATTGGCTGCGAAATATGCATACTTAATGGATTCCGACGCATGGGCCTTTTTCGAGGCCTATAATCCCGGTGCCTGACATGGTCTAGACGATTTGTTTTCATTTCGTGTGTTTCTTTTTCTATGTATCAGGCCGAAATCCTTTTAAACCTGACCCACAAAGCGAACGATATATACCAGTCTGAGAAATTATAAAATTGGCTTATATTGTGAACTATATTTAATAACTGGGATAATATATAATGTTCCCCACATTCTGATGCATACATAACCAGTGTGGGATATTATATAAAATAACCCACATTGTGAATTATATACAATCACTGTGGGATACCATATAAAATGACACACACTGTGAACTACATATAATCACTATGGGATATCATATAAAGTGACCCACATTGTGCGCGACCCACAGTGTTTATAGAAAAAGAAAATTAGTTATTGAAAATAACATATTTGACAATGTACAAAATATGCCTGCTTTCTCAATGGGCTTCGGCCCAAGTGATCAGCAAACGGCAGGTTATCTTGGCCGAAAGAAATGCCTACTTAGTGGATTTCGGCCCAAAGGGCCTTTTCGATGCCTTATAACTCTGAGGCTTTCCGGTTTTCGTTTTCTGAGTTCCTCTTTAATATATATGCTGATAACAGGGTTATTTTGGCCATAATATGACTCCTTAGTGGGTTTTAACCTATGGGCCCTGTTTAAGGCGTGCAGTGGACGAGGCGAGTTCTTTTCGCTTCTTGGACTAGTTTTCGACATACCAACAGATGTCATGTGTTTTTTTAAAATACTAATAGAATTATTTCGAATCGGGAATTACGAATCAGGAATAAGTAACGAACATCACATCATTAGAATTTTCAATGCTGGTTCTTGTCGAGCTGGCGATGGCACTTTATTGTATAACATTCGGTGATAATTTTGCGTTCATAATCAGAGTCCACTCCCAAAATAGAATATTATAAAAGGGAATGCAAAATGCAAGACGCACACAGTGCTTTTACAAAAACAAGAGTGGTGTAAAAACGCAGGTTTTATTTTGTATTTGCAAAACATATTATCGGATCATAGTTGTGTTGAGCTACCGGATAATAGGGCATAAATTTCAGTTATTGGCTTTTAGTGACCATTTTTTATGTCTTTGCTCTTTTATTTAGTAAGGAATATGCAGAAAAATGCAAATTTAATGTTGGATGACCTTTATAAAAATGGCCTACAAAACCTGACCCACAAAGCGCACAACCACTCTGAGAAATTATAAAAGTGGCTTATATTGTGAATTATATTTAACCATTGTGGGATAATATATTATGTGACCCACATTCTGGTATATATACATAATCACTGTGGGATATTATATAAAACGACCCACATTGTGAATTATATACAATCACTGTGGAATATTATATAAAATGACACACATTGTGAACTATATATAATCACTGTGGAATATCATATAAAATGACCCACGGTTGAAAAACAAAATGAAAATAAGTTATTGAAAACAACATATTTGACAATGCATAAAATATGCCTACCTTCTTAGTGGATTTAGGCCCAAGTGTTCTTTCTGAGGCCTTATTACTCAGAAAGATACGTGCCTTACGTGATTGGGATGATTTCTTTTCGTTTCATGGGATAGTTTTCGATGTATATGCATATGACAAAGAAATGTTGTCAGAAATATATCTTCTTAGAAAATTCCGGCCTATGCAACCTTTTTGACATCCTGTTACTCTAAGGCCTTTCTTGGTCGGACAATTTCTTTTCATACCTTTGGTTAGTTTCCGATGTACCAGCAGACGTAATTGTACTTTGACCGAAATATACCTGCTTAGTTGATTCGGCCCATGGTCCCTTTTTGAGCCCTCATTACTCGGAGGCCTTTCGTGGTGGGTACGATTTCTTTTTGTTTCCTGCATTCGTTTTCGATGCAACAGCAGATGGCAGAAATATTTTGGCCGAAATATGCCTCCTCAATGTATTTTGGCCCATGGGCCCTTTTTCAGGTTCTATTACTACGGGGGCTTTCGTGGTCTAGATTCCTTTCCGTTTTCCAGGTTTAATTTTTGATTGATCAGCAGATGGGAGGGCTATTTTGTCGGATATGTACCTCGTTGGTGGATTTCCTCAATAGGCTCCCCCATCAAGGCCTTATTACTTCGAGTTCTTTCATGGTGGGGACGATTTATTTTAGTTTTGACTGTTAGTTGTCAATGTATTAGCAGATGGCAGTGCTACTTTGTCCGAAATAGTCCTTAGTCGATTTCGGCCCATGGACCCTTTTCGAGGCCTTATCACACTGAGGCCTTTTCTCTTCGCGACGATTTCTTTTCGTTTCTTGGGTAAGTTTGCGATGTATCGGTTGATGCCTTGGTTAGTTTGCTCATGATATTCCGCCATCGTGAATCTTGGCCCATTGGCCTTCTTGAGGCCTTAATACTTCGCGGCCTTTCGTGGTCTTTCTGCTTTCTGGGTTTCGATTAGAATTTTCAGTGGAAGGTAATGTCATATCTGTTGAATCACGACTTTTTGATTAACACATCAATGATAAATGAAGAGACCAGAAAGTGATTTTGAAGTGAAAAAATGACTTTTAATTATCGAATTTAAAAAAAACAATTACAGCCGAATAAATGGGAAATATCACAGAAATAGTTAAACCAAAATATTCAGTAAATAACCATCTAGTGGCAATTACCAACTAAATTTTAAAACTCCAGAAAAGTATTTCAAGGGCCTATATAAGTAATGGAATTTTGTTTATTTTGAAATTCTCACCTCTCATATTCCTTAAATTCAAATTAAATATACACAAATTATACATCAAAATGAAGGTTGGGATCTATAGAACACGAAACACGTATGTAATCAACTCAGAGAGTTGACAACAGGCACCACTGGTTCCTGGAAGTCTGCTACCGTATTCGCACCAGAACTGATAATAAAATAATATTTCATCAGAACAACTTGGGGCCAAATGTGCTTCATATATCCAAGAACAAAGCTAGGCATTTCGAATAAAGCGATAGGACTGTATTTGGGAAAAGGACAACACTGTCTGCATTTTTTATTGAAGATGGTTTCCATGCTCGACAGGCATGCGAAAATCACTCGATACCACGAATTTCCATCGAAAAACAAAATCGTAATTCTCAGAAATTTCAACAGGTATCATGATACCTTGCATCGAATATGGAAACTGTGCAATCTCTATCTAATAACTGTATACTGTATGATGGCGATCTTTTTCATTATTTGATTTTACACCGCGTTGTTTTTACATGCTTTTTCCGTCCGATGACGTCGATCGGAAATCGAAAGTATATGCATACGTAAACAAAGGCAAAGGCTTTGGAATTTACCCCCATGCAGCTCTGTCGCCGTGTTTTGAAGAATTTTGATCCCCTAGCTTTGTTCTTGGATATGTAAAGCACATTTGGCCACGAGTTGTTTCCGTGAAATATTATTAAATTATCAGTTCTGGTTCGAATACGGTAGCAGACTTCTAGGAACCAGTGGTGCCTACACTCGACCCTATGAGTCGATTACATTTGTGTTTCGTGTTCTGTACACCCCAACCTTCATTTTGATGTACATTTTGTGTATATGTAATTTGAATTGAAGGAATATCAGAGGTAGCAATTTTCAAAATAAACAAAATTTCATTACTTAAAATCCTTAAAGAAATAATAATCTAATATCCATTTGAATCCAAAAAATATACAGAAAGCGAATATTTTATTCATTCACAAATCACTCTTTCCGTGATTCACCAAACGTCACATGTTTTTTGTCTGTTTCACACAGTCAATGGTTCCAATCCACCGCGACGAAAAGAAAACACTATTCATTAAGAAATGAATGGACGCAACAGATTGTGATTCGCCAGGGGGCCTCTAAAGAAAATATGTCATTAAAAGAAAAGGAAAAGGTTTTAAAATTATGTGTATCACCTATAATTGTATAAAAATTAATTTCATGTTTAAGGGCTCAAGGCCAAAAAAAAAAACCAAAACAAAACAACAAACATGTTTGTTTCCGGTTACCCGACCGACCTGGTTCTGACGACCCGACCTGGATTTTTGTTTCTAAAAAATACAGAACGTCGCCGATGTGACAAGCAAAAATTCTTCGATGTAAATAAAAGTCTCGACCTGAATTCATGCATTCCAAACAGAAGGAACTTGGGACAGAGAAGCAGCGCTACGCCAAGTCTTTGTGACCCGGGGTCCTTTGAGCAACCCTTCAAATTTCATCTGACTAAAACTGAAAGAAACTGGCCGCATTTGGATCGACTCAGTTCACGCTTTATATCGAAGACAAAAATCACAAAATCAACATACCACTCAGCCCAAAGTTCACCCTCTCACCCCTTTTTAGGGGCCAGATTGGACCCTAAAAGAGGCCAAATGATCAAAATCGTAATTATTGACGGAAATTCGCGGAACAAACGGCGTCATAGGGTGGCGCCCGAAAATACAAGATCATTCAAATCCTAAGGTTCACCCTCCAACCCCTTTTTAGGGGCCATATTGGACCCTAAAAGTGACCAAATGGTCAAACTCGTAACTGTTGGCCATAATTCGCGGAACAAACTGCCTTACAGGGTGGCGCCCTAAAATGCAAGATTATTCAAATCCTAAGGTTCGCCCTCTCACCCCTTTTTAGGGGCCAGATTGGACTCTAAAAGTGACCAAACGGTCAAAATCGTAATTATTGACCGGAATTCGGCGAACACACGGCATTATAGGGTGGCGCCCTAAAATACAAGATTATTCAAATGCTAAGGTTCACCCTCCCACCCCTT
The DNA here is from genome assembly GCA_031216915.1 of Pictodentalium vernedei. Taxonomy (NCBI): domain Eukaryota; kingdom Metazoa; phylum Mollusca; class Scaphopoda; order Dentaliida; family Dentaliidae; genus Pictodentalium; species Pictodentalium vernedei. The sequence continues at coordinate 423,198,732 of CM062294.1, forward strand.
TTGAGGGGCCACATTGGACCCTAAAAGTGACCAAATGGTCAGAATCGTAATTATTGAAGGAAATTCGCGGAACAAACGGCCTTATAGGGTGGCGCCCTAAAATACAAGATTACTCAATTCCTAAGGTTCACCCTCCCACCCCTTTTTAGGGGCCACATTGGACCCTAAAAGTGACCAAATGGTCAAAATCGTAATTATTGACCGAAATTCGCGGAACACACGGCGTTATAGGGTGGCGCCCTAAAATACAAAATTATTCAAATCCTAAGGTTCACACTCCCACCCCTTTTTAGGGGCCAGATTGGACCCTAAAAGTGACCAAACGGTCAAAACCGTAATTATTGACCGAAATTCGGCGAACACACGGCGTTATAGGGTGGCGCCCTAAAATACAAGATTATTCAAATCCTAAGGTTCACACTCCCACCCCTTTTTAGGGGCCAGATTGGACCCTAAAAGTGACCAAATGGTCAAAATCGTAATTATTGAAGGAAATTCGCGGAACAAACGGCATTATAGGGTGGCGCCCTAAAATACAAGATTACTCAATTCCTAAGGTTCACCCTCCCACCCCTTTTTAGGGGCCACATTGGACCCTAAAAGTGACCAAATGGTCAAAATCGTAATTATTGACCGAAATTCGCGGAACACACGGCGTTATAGGGTGGCGCCCTAAAATACAAAATTATTCAAATCCTAAGGTTCACCCTCCCACTCCTTTTTTAGGGGCCACATTGGACCCTAAAAGTGACCAAATGGTCAAAATCGTAATTATTGACGGAAATTCTCGGAACAAATAGCCTTATAGGGTGGCGCCCTAAAATACAAGATTATTCAAATCCTAAGGTTCACCCTCCCGCCCCTTTTTAGGGGCCACATTGGACCCTAAAAGTGACCAAATGGTCAAAATCGTAATTATTGACCGAAATTCGCGGAACAAACGGCGTTATAGGGTGGCGCCCTAAAATACAAGATTATTCAAATCCTAAGGTTCATCCTCCCACTCCTTTTTAGGGGCCAGATTGGACCCTAAAAGTGACAAAATGGTGAAAATCGTAATTATTGATGGAAATCGCGGAACAAACGGCGTCATAGGGTGGCGCCCAAAAATACAAGATCATTCAAATCCCAAGGTTCACCCTCCAACCCCTTTTTAGGGGCCATATTGGACCCTAAAAGTGTCCAAATGGTCAAACTCGTAACTGTTGGCCGTAATTCGTGGAACAAACGGCGTTATAGGGTGGCGCCCTAAAATACAAGATTATTCAAATCCTAAGGTTCACCCTCCCACCCCTTTTTAGGGTCAGATTGGACCCTAAATGTGACTAAACGGTCAAAATCGTAATTATTGACCGAAATTCGGCGAACACACGGCGTTATAGGGTGGCGCCCTAAAATGCAAGATTATTCAAATCCTAAGGTTCACACTCCCACCCCTTTTTAGGGGCCACATTGGACCCTAAAAGTGACCAAATGGTCAAAATCGTAATTATTGACGGAAATTCGCGGAACAAACAGCCTTATAGGGTGGCCCCCTCAAATACAAGATTATTCAAATGCTAAGGTTCACCCTACAACCCCTTTTTAGGGGCCATATTGGACCCTAAAAGTGACCAAATGGTCAAACTCGTAACTGTTGGCCGATATTTGCGGAACAAACGGCGTTATAGGGTGGCGCCCTAAAGTGCAAGATTATTCAAATCCTAAGGTTCGCCCTCCCACCCCTTTTTAGAAGCCAGATTGGACCCTAAAAGTGACCAAACGGTCAAAATCGTAATTATTGACCGAAATTCGGCGAACACACGGCGTTATAGGGTGGCGCCCTAAAATACAAGATTATTCAAATCCTAAGGTTCACCCTCCCACCCCTCTTTAGGGGGCACATTGGACCCTAAAAGTGACCAAATGGTCAAAATCGTAATTATTGATGGAAATTCGCGGAACAAACGGCGTCATAGGGTGGCGCCCGAAAATACAAGATCATTCAAATCCTGAGGTTCACCCTCCAACCCCTTTTTAGGGGCCATATTGGACCCTAAAAGTGACCAAATGGTCAAACTCGTAACTGTTGACCGTAATTCGCGGAACAAACTGCCTGATAGGGTGGCGCCCTAAAATGCAAGATTATTGAAATCCTAAGGTTCGCCCTCTCACCCCTTTTTGGGGGCCAGATTGGACCGTAAAAGTGACCAAATGGTCAAAATCGTAATTATTGACCGAAATTCGGCGAACACACGGCATTATAGGGTGGCGCCCTAAAATACAAGATTATTCAAATCCTAAGGTTCACCCTCCCACCCCATTTTAGGGGCCACATTGGACCGTAAAAGTGACCAAATGGTCAAAATCGTAATTATTGACAGAAATTCGCGGAACAAACGGCCTTGTAGGGTGGTGCCCTAAATACAAGATAATTCAAATCCTAAGGTTCGTCCTCGCACTGCTTTTTAGGGGCCTCATTGGACCCTAAATGTGACCAAAGTCAAAATCGTAATTATTTATCGTAATTCGCGGAACAATTGGCGTTATAGGGTGGCACCCTAAAATACAAGATCATTCAAATCCTAAGTTTCACCCTCCAGCCCCTTTTTAGGGCCACATTGGACCCTAAAAGTGACCAAATCGTCAAAATCGTAATTGTTGGTCGAAGTTCGCTTAACAAACGGCGTTATAGGGTGGCACCCTAATATGCAAGATTATTCAAGTCCTAAGGTTCACCCTGTTACAACCGATAATGTTACAACGCCGCATAATGTTACACTAACGCATAATGTTACAAAAAATGTAGTAAACAACCGATAATGTTATAAACTCCGCATAATGTTATAACTTTTTTCAACCCGTTATGTTATAAAAATCGACGCATAATGTTATAACTTTTTTCAACCCGTTATGTTACAACAAATTAACCGATAATGTTATAACTTCTGTATACTAATTCCAGTTAAAGCTATTGTAGGTGGACTTTACCACTTACCATTTATTGCCGCATAAAGGTATGTAATATTTATACTAAAGGTTTCTGCTCTGGTTAAGGCGAGGAGACACCCCCCCCCCCCCCCCATCTCCCGGGGGGGGGGGTGATTTATCATAGAATGACCTAGTCACGTTACATAGACGCGGATTATCCTGGTAACTCAATCGTGTAACGTCATTAGCATGATCACCCAGTGCCCAACATGGTGAAGGCGGGGATGGTGGAGGAGGGGTGCTATTTTCTCCGGTTGGTACGCTTACCAACATGCGTAGTCTCCGCTTCCAGAAATGTAGTGTACCATAGTCCCCTGGCGCCTTTGGGGATGGGAAAATGCCTCTGTTTCTGCTTGTTTTGGGCATCTAAAACTCATTTGCCGCACATTTCTTAGTCATAAGAATATCTTATTGTTCATTAATTTGACATTTTAACAACAAACAGTAAACAAAAATGAGATGGAGTTAAAAGAGGCCAAAAAGTTGGATGGAGCGAGGTACATATGATGGATGTGGCAGGTTGTTAGTGTCGCACGGAAGCCGAAGAATAAGATGCGAGACTGGGTAGGAAGAGGAATGGTGTTTTGGAGGGTTGAAGGGGGTGGGCAGGGATTAGGCTGAGAAAGAGAGGAGGTCATGGATTAGTACATCAGGGTGATTGTGCAGAGAAAGATATCTGAGAATACTATAAGAGAGTAGTGCTAGACGGTATGATAATATAGATGGTGGAGATGTTGGAAGAAGTGGAAGTGATGAATTTGTGATTACAGGTTCTGGAAAAGGCGGAATCACTAGAACAGGCAGTATAGGGAGAAGGAGGAGATTGTGGAGGAAGAGTTGTGTTGATGTTGGTGTTGTGGCAGTGTTGGTGATGGTGTTGAGTAGTTATGCATGTTGAAAATGAGCCATTTTGTAGGACCCCGGGGCAGGACCCCGGAAGTGACGTCATGTCACGTGATTGGGCGATCATGTTGGGTTGTCATGATAGTGCACGTGGGTGGCCATGTTGTGATGTCATTATCATGATAATAGGTGGTAGGAGTGCGTATGCGCAGCGCGTGTTGTTATGGGGACACGTGCTCCGTCTCACCCCTAACAACCCGACAATAGATATCGAATTAATCCAAACATCCCGACAATCTTCAGAAAACTGACCCAGACACTCCCGAAAACACTCCCAAATAAAGGTAGGATAGTATCCTTAATGAGGATATGAGACATATGAAGAGGTAATCATTGCGCTCATTTTCATAGCTTTCATTTTTGAGACGTATGATTTTGCGCGCATCGTGCTCATTTTCATAGCTTCCGTTGTTTCATACGACGAAAAGGGGGATTCCGTGGGTTTAGTATCCTTAAAATATAGGACAGTATCGTTACCTGATGTCCGACCATATAATGGACGCGTAATTTATCACAGAAATGGGTTTATTACAATAATGGTTGGTTTATTACAATAGTGTTTTTTTAACTGAGAGATAAACTGGAAGACGGGAGGGGGGGGGCGCACCTGTCCCCTGAGGCGCCCTACTGCCCCTTGCCCCCTGGAGCTCCTGAAGTCCCGGTCCCTCGAGTTTCTGGCGAGTTACTAAAGGGAGTGTTTTCAGGAATGTTTGGACACTTTCCTGAAGATTGTCGGGTTGTTTGGATTAACTCGATATCTATTGTCGGGTTGTTAGGGATGAGACGGAGCACGTGTCCCCTATAACAACACGCGCTGCGCATACGCACTCCTACCACCTTTTTTCATGATAATGACAACCCAACATGACCGCCCAGTCACGTGACATGACGTCACTTCCGGGGTCCTGTCCCGGGGTCCTACAAAATGGCTCATTTTCAACATGCATAACTACTCAACACCACCACCAACACCGCCACAACACCAAGATCAACATAACTCCTCCTCCACAATCTCCTCCGTCTCCCAATACTGCCTGTTCTAGTGATTCCGCCTTATCCAGAACCTGTAATCCCAAATTCAATACTCCCACTTCTTCCAACATCTCCACCATCTATATTATCATACGTCTAGCACTACTCTCTTATAGTATTCTCAGATATCTTTCTCTGCACAATCACCCTGATGTACTAATCCATGACCTCCTCTCTTTCTCAATCTAATCCCTGCCCACCCCTTTCAATCCTCCTAAACCTCATTTCACTTCCTACCCAGTCTCGTATCTTATTCTTTGACTTCCGTGCGACACTACCAACCCGCCACATCCACCATATGTGCCTCGCTCCATCCAACTTTTTGACCTCCTTTAACTCCACCTCATTTTTGTTCACTGTTAGTTGTTATAATGTCAAATTAATGAACAATAAGATATTCTTATGACTAAGAAATATGCGACAAATGAGTTTTAGATACCCAAAACAAGCAGAAACAGAGGCATTTGCCCATCCCTAAAGGCGTCAGGGGACTATGGTACACTACATTTCTGGAAGCGGAGATTACGCATGTTGGTAAACGTACCAATCGGATAAAATAGCACCCCTCCTCCACCACCCCCACCTTCACCATGTTGGGCACTGGATGATCAGGGTAATGACGTCACACGATTGAGTTACCAGGATAATCCGCGTCTATGTAATGTGACTAGGTCATTCTATGATAAATCCCCGGGAGTTGGGGGGGGGGGGGTGTGTCTCCTCGCCTTAACCAGAGCAGAAACCTTCAGTATAAATATTACATACCTTTATGTGGCAATAAATGGTAAGTGGTAAAGTCCATCTACAAAAGCTGTAACTGGAATTAGTATACATTAGTTATAACATTATCGGTTAATTTGTTGTAACATAACGGGTTGAAAAAAGTTATAACATTATGCGTCGATTTTTATAACATAACGGGTTGAAAAAAGTTATAACATTATGCGGAGTTTATAACATTATCGGTTGTTTACTACATTTTTTGTAACATAATGCGTTGGTGTAACATTATGCGGCGTTGTAACATTATCGGTTGTAACACACCCTCCCACCCATTTTTAGGGGCCAGATTGGACCCTAAAAGTGACCAAATGGTCAAAGTCATAATTATTGATGGAAATTTGGGGAACAAACGGCGTTTTTTTTTCTCTCTCTCTCTTTTTTTTTTTGGTGTAAAGCCTGGGAGCAATTAGGTGGATTCACGGCTCTAAACTGTATTTATTATTATTATTGTTATTATTATAGGGTGGCGCCCGAAAATATAAGCTTATTCAAATCCTAACGTTAACCCTCCCGATCCTTTTTAGGGGCCAAATTGGACTCTAAAAGTGACCAAACGGTCAAAATGGTAATTATTGGCTGAAATATTGAGAACAAATGGCCTTCTAGGGTGGCACCGTAAATTACGAGATTATTCAAATCCTTGGGTTCATCCTTCGACCCTATTTATGGGCCCTACTGAAGCCCTGAAACGCCCAGTTGTGAAATGTTACAAAAATAGGTAAAAATCATCAGATATTTTATTGCTGATAGATTGCATCCGAGGAATAGAAAATTGACACGATGTCATCCCAATCGGACGCCATATCGGGCCCTACTAAGACCCCGAAAAGGGTCAGTTAGAAAATATCAACAAAGTTTGTGAAAAGAGCTAGATATTTTGTGGTTTATGAGAGGCAGCAAGGACTAAAAAGATTGACATCTCGGGTGCTCCGATCGGACATCATTTAGGACCATGCTAAGACTTCCAAAAGGGCCAGTTTCAAAACATCAAGGACACAAATGGGTATATTAGAAACAGTTACTATACTTGGCAATCATCGCTGGATGTTCTTGGCGTTGATGGGGACCCCTTTGGAATAGAGGCGATTGACAGTTCAACTGGCCCGATAGAAAACCTTTTTTGGGACCTCTATCTGGGCTTTAAAATGGTGGTTATGTGTTGATAGGGGCTGGCAAAACCGAACACGGGGGATATCAGCAGGCATTATCTACAGTAAAAGTCTTCTCCGATGGAACACATACAGTGGTCATTTCTGGATTGCATCCTTCTGTAAACCCATGATATGGCATTACAGATTTGCTTAAGTTACTGCTAACATTGAACACCTCAGTGGGACAATTTATCAGTCCGCCAAGCTGTGTTGTGTAAAAATAGAGATACAG